>JAQFYZ010000997.1:0-29107 GCA_034695085.1 Cylindroiulus punctatus
CGAGGACGTCCCCCCAAAAAAAGGACGTCAATAGGACCAGTTAAGGACGTCCTTTTTTGGTCCTTGTGTTACTTGGGGAATGACACAAATATCCAATTGCTAGTTTACTCACGACGCTAAAGGCCCAGCAGCTTCCGCATTGACCCTGATCCTTGACCCCTGTGACGCAACCTGATGGACGCCAGTCCATGGTGTCTGGGGCTGCGACGCCGCTGTGCACGTAGGGCGTTCCTTGTTTCTTGCTGGGGGCGAAATAGCCGTTCATCTTTTCGGCGACTTCCGCAGCGGTCTAATGGTTTTCATCAAGATGAGCAAATTTTTAATCTCTGAACACAAAATCGAAATTTGGCAGGATGATACGTGAAATGATGGTTACCATGTCGGTGAAGCGGTTGATTGCCATCGAGTAGGTGGACGATCCCTTCTTGAAGAGTTCATTGTGAGCTTCAATGTCAGCTTTCCTGTCCGTGAAGATCCTCTTGCGGTACATATCCTCCGTGGAGGTCTTGTACGACTTTCCTGAAATGGGCCAGTCAATGAGCTCGAAGTCAAACTTGCAAGGGATTTTAACATTAGTTGTACCTTTTCTGGCAATGGCTTATAGCACATCATTGGGTGCTGTGCATTTTTCACTTGATCAAATAAGTTATTTTTTTTTCGCAAATAAGGATTCCAAATGATATTCCTGTTTAATGTGAATGCTGAAGTTTTAATTTTAGATATGTAAGATACGAAATCTTTTGGATGTTTGGCTTAAAGTGAGATATATGAGTAATTAATTAATCCTGTCGAGATTTTAGGCCAATTTGCCCGATATTTTTATTCCTTCGAATCACGAATGCCAAAGCTTAGATATTTTGTATTTTCTTTTATAAGAATCAATTCGAAGACGATTCTTTTAAATATCTCAAGGTGGATTTTTGTATGTCAGCAGTATAAAATTTGGAGACCAAATTAGGATGAATGACATATAAACCCTCAAGTTGAATATGTTCTGCAATTGAAATTCACAACAGGAAGAATTTTTTACTGCGTGTTTGTTTAATAGTTTAAAAAATTGGCGTCATATGGAATACTATTTTTGAATCCATTTGAATATGGTATTCTTCTATATGTAGAAATACTTTTTACAAAATTATTTTACAAGTTGGAAGAATTTTTAACGTTGCTACCATATTTAAAGCTAATTCGAAAACGGTATTTCATATGCATACATATATTTTTGAAAATGATACGACAAATTTAATTTTTATAAAGCGAATTTTTGTGATATTTTTGTAAAAACTTGTAAAGCGGAAAAAAAATTCTTTATCATGAGGCAAGTATTTCTGAAGTTTGTTAAGAAACTGGAAATATGCATTATTAATCGGCATATACGGATTAGGTTTCTAAATTCAACATTGCTAATTTAGAAAGATCCACCCTTGATTTATGAATTTGAGGGTAATAATATAGAGGAAAATAATATTCGTAATTCAGCTATCGTGAATACTGCAATGCTAAATAAATCTCGAGGAACACGACTCGTAGCTTAAATAACAAATCCTTGATGATTTCGGATATTCATATTAATTGCTCGTTTCTCATTAAATTGGCAAATCCAATACCTGTATTTTAGTGCTTAACTGTACAGCTGTAATTGCCTTAGTATGAATTATGTTCGTATAAAGTAAGCTAATGAGCGCTAATGATACATGTATAAAGGTTTATTCGGATAAATACCATGAGTCTTCTTATAACTTTCCCATTCCGAGGTAGTTACAGCAGCTGCAACAGCCACAAGGCAAACCAGGAGGCAGATTGACTTCATCGTGAAAACTAAATGTACATGTAAAAATACAAAAGATGAGCTGATTTCGTTTGCAGTTGAATTCCAACTCGAAATATGCTATTTTGTATTTACCTTCGTCGCTTCTTCAGAGAACGTTAGCTTTGCCAGGATCTCAGTGGACACAGGGGTTTATAAATATACGATTATACCTTGATTACACCTTATCTATAGCACTTAGAACGATAAAGCATCACGCTAGCAGAACATGTCACTTTAATAATAGCAACATTTTATCGGGTACTTGAAATTGCTTCCCATAATCACCAAATATGCCTTTAATGATTATGGACTACATAGATCACGAACATTTTAAAAATTAAATTTTTGTCGACAATTAAAACGAGGGTCACTCATGTCACTTACATGAAGCTTCACAACTCTGTCCTTTTATTCCCTGCACTTTGACATAAGCCTCCAGACGAACACAGCCATTTTAAACCGCATGTTGCTGTAAATTGCCTGTAATGGCGTTTATTTGATATGGTATATTACATGGTACTTCTAGTTTAAAAGACACTGTCGTGGTGCATCCTGACACTAATGTAAGTCTAGCTTCAAGGTTTTAAGTTGATGGATTCACATTGCAGTTGTAGTCTTCTCTAGAGCTCGATTCCGACATAAAGACGTCTTGCTTTTTTTATCGTTTTCCATTTCTCGTTTATTTCTTTATTTTCACAAGGATTTTATGAGGACTTTATTTTCAAAATACAGTGAGTCGAACTTGTAGACATGCTTTCGCGTCCCAGCTAACGACAAGTTATGGAGTATATTTTATATAATGGTTTAATATTGAGGTAATTTTTATGCCAAGTAAAGGCTGTTGCCCCTTTTCAAAATGGCCAACGTTTTAACGTAAGTGAATCTCACCAATTCAGTTTTCAATGTTTTTCAACGATTCTATCATATACTTGAAATACTTTACTAATGCACACGTACATGTAAACTAGCACCCATTTTGGATAATGCACCATAAGAGCAACCCCAATTAAAATGTCATTAAAATTAGTTAATATCATATCATTTTGATTTTGTGACATTTGCTTTCCAGCGTTGATGTCCTCAACGCCATGATTTAGCGGAAAACGAAAATGATAAGTCATACTTTAACAATGGGGAATAATAGGTATAGTGTGCTATGCATTATTATCCTGATCATCAGCAATACTTATAGAACGTTTATCTGGGATTATTTCAGATATCAAAAGTCAATCTGTCCGCTTATCATCAGTGAACCCGTGTACCTATTGATGAATTAATCATCTCATGCAATTGATATAACTGTTCTAGATCTTTACTAAACTAGCACTTGAAGGTATACATGTACCTGCATTTTGTGGTATATACATGTATGGTACCACCGGCCCGGCCGTTTAAATCATTATTATCACTTTACTGAAACCTCTCTATGTCGGACATCTATGATGCGTGGAAAAGCCTGTTGACTTACGAAAAAGTTACTCAACATGGGCTGTTGCGTCTCCCAGATGGGTCAGATGCCCATTTGACGATTATGGCCCATTGAAAGTGCGTTGTGACTTTGGGGACACCCTGCACAAAATTGCGAAACTCGATTTCTCCTTTCCTGATCAACATATTATAATATTTTTTTTGTAAACATTAAGAGGAACTTGCGTTTTTCGGGATGTGCTCTTGAGAACTTGTGGAAGTGCATATGATATTAATAAAAACGATAATTCTATGTTTGACTTTTTATTTTGCTTTATGAGCGATAGATAGCAGCACCTGCCGTCTGAATGGGAATATAAGAGATCTAGAATCTAGAAAAATTCTAAAAACGAAATGTCTTTTCATTTTATATAGCACAGAAACTTACTATCAATATGAACTTTGAATTAAAACATTTAGCTTCATTTGAAATTATTCTATCTGTCCAATATTATCAAAATTCAATTGCAAAAAATCACTTTCAATGGGCCATAACAAATTGTCCAACTATAAGGGGTTTCTTTCATTGCAGTGGTGCATAAAATGTCCATTCAACTCTCGGGTTATGGAATGTCCCATTTAGAGGGGTTTTCCCTAATGTTAATTCTATGGCATATTTGTGGTGCAGAAAAAAAAACTGTCCAGCATGATTTGTTGTCGAATTTATAGAGGTGGCCAACTAGAGAGGTTTCACTGTACACGTATTATCAAAAAAATTAGTTATTTTACATTTGTTTTCTGTTCTGTTAATTGTGTTACCTGATACTTTTATAGTTCCCCTATTTACCGTAAATTAATTGCAAACAAAAATATTTTTAACCCTATAAAATCGTTGATTTTGAACGCACAAACAGAAGCCTATTTGCGATCGTAAAATCCCATCATTTCCCATGACTACTCTGGTTAATTTGACATTTAGAAAACAGTTGCGAAATTTGATTATCAACGTGTTTCGGCAGAATTTCATCCGCTGTCATGGGAGCCATCTGAACACGGAATTTAGTGTACACATGTAGCTAATTGTTTATGAGGAATTGCTCGTTGAAATTTCTACCTCGATAAACTCGCCGTAATTTCAAATGAAATTACCTCGCTGCGTTGGCCCCATTCCAATCGCTGTAGCACGCATTAAATATGCAAATTTTGAAGGAAAAAATAAGCTCAAGTTGAGCGCAGTATCAAATATAGCCATGAGGTCAATATTTAACAACTTGTTGGAACCTCATTTTTCCGTTGTTTGGTAATGCGATCTCCGGGGCACAACTACTTTCAAAGTGAAATTTGTAAATGCAGCAAACCTGCAAATTGATCAAAGAACCGACGAATTCGATTGCTTTTTGTGATAAATGTTTAAACAATGGCAATCACGCGACAGTTTGGACGAGGGAATGGAAATTAAACGTTATATGAATGAATGCATGTTAACTCCCCAACAAGGACCAGAAATCGCCAAATCAGTAGCATATGCGCATGTTACAGCATCAACCAATTTTCTCGTGACAAATAACTATCATCAGTACAAAATCAGAGGCATCCACAGGACTAGACATACAGTAAGTAGAACGTCTAATAAATATTAGACGCCCACGGAGCTGATCCGTATCATTTATCTCGAAAAATTCCATTTTATAATAAAATAATGAACATGTCGAAGTTCTCGAGGTGCGAAATGTTAATGTTATGTAGTAGATTCAGTCGTATTAACCAATGAGATACATGTATATCCTATCACCTTATACAATAAATACTAAAATTATTAAATTACTTAGTATGAACGAGTATCGCGTTACCTAATCAGATCTAATCAAGATTTCCAATTTGTATATAGGGTGAAGTATTCATTTAGCAATGGAAACACTGCACTGATTTTGAAACGAATTCCAAACTCGGTTCATTAACCCGAGTTCCAGCAACTCGTTTCGGTTGGAACTGTCGTTTCGCGTGACGTCAAGGAGTGTCACCACTTAACTTCTGCGTGTGTCAATGTTACCATGCTATCCAAGTGATAGCCTTGTGAGTGGACGCAAAAGGCTATGGACACCCTGTAGACATTGGCAAAACTCTGTCATGCAAGTGAAATGCGTGCACGCAATGGGAACACCTTAACCTTATTTGTACTTCTCGTTTCACCGAACTCGTATTATCAATATCTGTACTTGTACTTTTATGCATAAGTATAGAGACATAATGGTTAAAACATGTGCAGTTTGACCAGTAGACAATGTAGGAACATAAAACTGTTCCCAAATTTCAACTGTTGATTATCAGAAGAAAATTTAAGGATACTGGATTTTACACTTATACATGTATCCGATACCATGCCTTCACCTGATAGGCTGAATCTGTTTTATATTGCATCGGTTTTTTTTCGCCATGCAAAATTAATCGTTCAATTGTGGCCAATTTCGACTCAAACTTATCGTTTAGGCCCTATCTAATTGGTTTGTTATTATTTTCGTAATGAAAATTGCCCCGAAATCTCTTTTTCGAGGCGTTTTCGGTGCCGGAGATCGGCGCCTATCAGCCAACGCTCCTGGTCTGACCAAAATACGACACCTGAGAGGCTGTAATTTCAATCAAAGTTCTAAATTGGTCAATGATAATTTATTGAAGTGATAATTCCACAGAATTTCACTTAGAAAATAAGAAAAACGCGATAATTAGGTGGGATGCGCAGTAGCGCCAGTATACCGATCATAATGTGTCTTTCGCGCATGTTGGAATTTCTTGAGATTTTCTGCCCGCCTCCTGCACGTGGCGCCACCTGGAGGACAAATGTCGAAAGTACCTTTTCCCTACCGCAACAACCAGGAACAACGCTCGAAGAACAGCTTGGTGTATACACTGTATGACATGCTCAACGACCTCCTGGCCAATCTGGGCGAGTGTCTTCGCACCTAATGGTATGATCACCCCAAAACTTATGAAAACTGGTATGCTTTAGGTGGGATTATACTAGGATTATGACCCCAAAGCACGAAAAACCGTCTGTTGTTTAATGCAAAGTGGTTTGTAAATTAAATTCATTGCTGTTTCGAGCAATTAACTTAGTGCCTCATCCAAACAAAGCAATAAAGGAATGTACACGTATAATTTGGTTGAAATTGTAGCAAATCGCTGCTAGGGCCATTTTGCATTGTCTTTCGATGAAATGATTCAGATGTTTTTAATCCCTTCAAACTTCTTTGCTAATAACCAATTCCACACTGTATATAAAACTCGTTAGAAAGCATAACGAGTTTTGTGAACGAGTTAGAAAAGCCATGGAGGCAAACTATAAACTACATGTATATACATGTACAGACATGTAGCTGCTAGTTTCACTCTTCCTATAGTAGAAATACGAACTGATGGAACTGAAGGACAGCCAATCAGAGAGGTGTCGCTTATCGATTAGGGATTCCTGGTTTTCAGTTGTTGAAAGGAAAATGGCTGACGCTTCGAGCTGAAGCGCCTCCAATTTTTTTTTTGTTGAGCTCCTTTCCAGTGTGTGCTGTATGCGAAATACTAGACTTAGTCAATTGTAAACTGGTGATTGGATTCTATTGGTCGGCGCCTTCAACCCAGTTCCATCACTTCGTGGTTCTACTATAGATAGCGTACAAATGACAAAAACTAAACGAGTTTCGGTGTCAGAACTCATTTTGAAGTGTATCATTACCATTACATACACAAAAATGTATAATAAAAAAATACCACCAAGCAAATGATGGATTTGCCTACAACGTTGAAAAATCCTTTACAACTTCCTCGTAAAATTCTTTACTCGTGAAATTATTCAAGATTTTAATAAAAAGAGTGACACGAGCAATTAAATACAGTAATTACCTCAAGGTAATGCAGTATATGTAGTTATGTTTTTTTGTTTTTATGTGATGTTTTGTATGATGTCGTGGTCTGAATTTTCTGAAGACGCACAGTAGTCATCTTCGATGAAAGCTGCTTGTAAGACGGACCTCATCTCCGTTTCAATTTTGGTTTTTGATTCCCTTCGTTTTCTGTCATCCCCACAGCATCGCTGCGGTGGCAAAGTGAAAATGTGCGCAATTTTGGCCGAGTCCAGCAAACTGTCCCGGTGTTGATTTATTCGCCCTGTGGGTCGCTGTCCACGGGCCATCGATCGGACATCCGTTTCGGGCTTTTTGGTCCCCGAGGCAGAAGTTGCACGAGTTGTTGGTGGGATTCGATCAGTCATTTGGTGGGGAAAAAACGGAAAGCAAAGTTGGCGTTTGTACGCGCAGTTTCCATTCATTTGGGTCATCATTCTGACGTCGTCTTGACGCGAACTACTGCTAGCCAATGTGGGGGAAGAATTGGAGGCGCCTGGAACATGTAGGTGGTGGATGGGGCTGGTGCTGGGGAGGGATGACGTCACCAGTCTCTGCCCCATCCTCAACCTATAAGATGCCTATCTGGAGATCAGCCCCCCATTCAATACCATGCACATATGAGCGCTCCATCTTAAGTGCCGTTCCAATTTCATTCCAACAACAAACAGTGACCAAAGTCCACGCTCTGCATTCGACGGACGGACTTTGAGCTGGTCAGCCACTGACTTTGACCCCCAGCAGCATCCGGAAGACATCTTCTTAGAAAAAGGCACTTCCGAGCAGCGCCTCAACCGGTAAGACACTCACAATCACTCATCGATTGATTGCCTAGAAATGGCTTCGTTTGCGAACTTTTCATTCGTGATTAATGAGACGAAATACATCGTTCCATAATTAGTTAGCATTTACTGCCCTGTTGTTGGCAACTTCCATAGCCCGGAATGCGGAATAACGAATTTAGTGCAAAATGTGTTTACTTTCACTGCAGAAATGCAGGTTGTTGATGTTTTTGTTTCTGTTGCTGCATGTAAAACAGTTGTTAATTTGTATGCACGCCTATTTTTTGCCTTACCTCAGCTGGATTAAGGCTTGTTGGAAAGTCGATGGAAGATAAAATTTCCTGAAAAAACAGTTTTTTAAAGTTGCATCAATCACATTTGCATAATCAGTGATTTTCGTTCCGATCGATTGACCCTTTTATGTTCTTACCGTTCCGCGTCTAAGAAAGTTTCCTCACAAAACTTGAACGCACAGAATTAGTTTTGTTATCAAGTTATCCACGCAATCACTCTTGATTGGAGCGCTCTGAACTACAAATGATGAGCCATTTGATGCCCTGGTGTGGTTATTGAATTTGGATGGCTAGGACTCATACATGTACATAAGTGCCTGGAATTTAAAAGAATGGCGATGTCAAATCGCTTAAAAATGTATGAGCGTTTTTCGTCCGTCTTGATTTTCAATTTCATACAGTAGCAGCCCGGTTATTGAATCTGGATGCCCGAAAGGCGTGCTGTATATGTTATATATTTTATTGGATTTTTGAATGCACAATGTAAAAGGCAGAACTCGTAAATTGATAAAAAATGATATGAAAACGCTCATTCCCGGTGGCTTAAAATGCACCATTCAACGTTTGTTGTCTTTAATTAAATACAAACCAGCCCATAAAGGCCTTTCGTAAGATTTTCTTCAGTGGACATAGAAACCTATAATTTTTACGTTTTTGTGATTTGCCATTTGCTATCATTATTCAATGTCCTTGAGATATCCAGGTGCACGTAGGCTAAATGACTAAACGCTCGCATTATTAGACCCTATACCGTATATTTTAATGGAATAATTTCTTCAATGTAAATTGCCTATTAATTTATGAGTGTTTTTCTTTCATTCTTCAGAAAGACAACTCTATTTTTCTTGGAAGAGAGTCATCTCATATTTTTAAAAAAAAATTTCAATGCGGTTTTATGTACACCAATATTAAAAAACAATGCAAATTGTATGCAAATGCCATCGATTTTATTCGCAGCAAGAGAAACGCATTTGCCGAATCCATTACAAAAATGAGAGCTAAACCGTTTTATTAAAACACCCTGCCTGGGATAATTGTCCTTAATTCTATAGCGGCGCAATGCTGCGTCACAACCCTTTTTGCTTCAAAATATAACACAAGTAAAAATGGACTGTAATTATCGGTAATGTATCCATGAGTAATGCACCTGCATCTGAATCTCATTAACCATCGACATATTAAAAGCATTATTCTTACTAATTACTTTTTAAGGCTGTTTATTTCTACATGTACATGTATATGCCAAAGATGATATTGTAGGACTTTAATATTGCAGCTGTCTATGTCTTTTTTAATACTTATAAATCGTCTGCTACGTTGAATGATATTCATCTTGAAATTTGAATGGAATTCTGGATATTGGGCTAAGCAAGTGGATGAATGTTTTCTTTTTGTTGGCCAGCTTGTATATACATTACTGCGTATAAACGCAAACAAAAGTCCGCATGCAAATTCACGGCTCTTATATACACACAAAGAAAATGACATCGAAAGAAGCGAGATGTTTATCATCGCGAGATATATCATCATGAGAAATATTTTTGAAAACTGGAAATTATGAGCCATTCTCCTTCAGAATTCGCATTTCCAAGAAATGGGCTGTGCTGCAAATTTCATGTAGCGTCGAGTATTCCTTTCGTGGCCAACACATTTTGACACAAGCACCAGAAAAACTTCATCAAAAAACCATACAATTTTTGAAAATAAAGATAAATTTCTCGGAGAAAACTGCCGATGACGTTTTTTTGAATAGATGTACAACCGACATGGAAATGCCATACATAAATTTGTCAGAATTAAAAAACCACTAGACTCATTACGGATGTGGAAAAAACTGCCCATGAATTTTTTGTATTAAGGTCGTATTCATGGTCGAAATCTCCATTTTTATGACAAAGATTTCACTCGAAATAATATCAGCTTGTTAGCTTAATCGTAAGTTAATACGATATTAACGAATTATCATGAAATTCCTCTGTATTACTGTATGCTATTTGAGGGTAGGTTATAGATTAGGTTAGTTTCAACCAAAAAACCCAATAGATTGTAGACAATTAAGTAAATTTAAAGTATACATGTAAACATTACTGCTTGTATTTAACGGATGGTTTTCTTAATCCACAACACGTACATTATCTGCGGATGGAATACTATATGCATGAATTTGTTTATATGAATTCATGAACATTCACTTTCAACTGGATTCCTAAATAATTCTGTTTCTTCCACTGAATATTCAGTTATCGTTACAACTACCACAAACGGTTCAACGATCATTTATATCAACATAATGTATAACTGACGATTTAACCATTTGAACAAGACTATGCATAACATCAGCATATAAATGAATGCATACGTTTGTGATGGGTTAATCTATGGAATTTATGGTTGCTCATCTGGCTTCGACCGAAAGCCACGAACCATGAGAAATTCAAAATACATGTAACAGGGTCGAAATTCTGCGTTGTTTTCGTATTACAAAAATCTGCTCATCTTCGACGCAACATATTGCACACATATGTAAACGTTATGAAAAATTTTCCGCAATAAAAAAATTTGTTGCTAAGCCATAAATTTGAAAATTACAGCAATCTAAGATTTTATTAACGCAACGTACACGAACATGGACGTTCAAGAAATTAATCGAGCTTTTTAGCGCATACATTGAAGTGTCTGGCATGAAAGTCTACTGAGACTACTTGCAAAAGTTTAGCTATCAGGCGTTGTTTTAGCATTTTATCTGCATTTTCCCATCAGCATCATATTTCGGAGTTGCATGAAAGTATTTAAGTATTAGGCCCATGCGAGTTTCTTCGTGTCAGCTATAGACATTTATAAAAAGAGAATAACCTAGTCGTTATAGTTATCTATAAAAATATAACCTTGACATAAGTCTGACTATATATGCCATTGTCGTCTGTAAGTCAGCCGAACACAAATCAAATGAACTTGTTGCTATTTATCAGATCAAATGAGAAACTCAACATGGTGATGAAACCCTGACACCCTGACATTGTGATGTCGAAAACAATTTTTTTAAATCATTGTTACATTGCACAACCTTTGAATTTTATGTACATATAATGAGAGGAACATTCTTGGGCTCTCAGTGACCGGTGTGTTTTGAACTGTTGATATTTTATTCTTCACGGTCAAATTACTACTACTTGTGACGTGATAATTTCCAAAATTAGTGTCATCAAAGTTTTCTTTTGGTTTCATCAAAAATCACCCATATCGTACAGTTCAGCACAGGGCCCATGTATTTGTCACCCAATTTCTCTTCGTCTGGTTTACACATTTGCACAATTGCAAGTTGCTAATTAATTGTTTTTTGTTAGGTTGAGGTTTTTTTTTTATTTCGTGGCATTTTATCTAAATTTATCCATTTGTTCATTGTTATTAACAGCACCTGACGAAGCTATTAATTTAGCGAAACGTCGTGCAAATATAAGTAGTAGTAATTTGACCGTGAAGAATAAAATATCACCAGTTCATGAACATATATATAATCATTGGGAAAAAAATTAATACACTTGTATGTTCATTTGCTCTTACCAATTTTAAAGTTCACTGTAATGGAACGTTAAAGAAATTTAAAGTATTGGCATGACATAGCAATACTTCGTTCTAAAAAATGGTTCAAACATTTCTTGACGATGCTGCTTTTTGAAACCCTTTAAACGTGATGCCATGGACTTTTTTGTTCGCAATTATTATTCAGCAAAGTAAATACTCAAACTCATCATCGGCCGTCTGCATCCTAAACATTACAAAACAAGTTTAAATTATTTAACTTAAGGAAAAACCTAATTTTTGGAAGAAAATCGAAAAATTATTGCACAGTGCTACGATTGGTTTCGTCCCTATCTGCACCAGGATTCGTCAGGTAGCAAAAGAGTTTTATAAGGTCGTTTAAATTTATTGTTATAAGGTTTGTCATGCAGACAGCCCTGTCCACTAGAGGGTCATCCATCTTTTCTTGGCGCTATTTTCTTGGCTGAGTTCGAGTAGTTAATTCGCCCAATATTTCCAGCCACTTGGTAAGCTTTTAATCGTACAACGGTTATTTAAATAAAAATGGATAGGTACATATGTTTAGGGGCGACTAGATCGAAGAGTTCTAAATAATGCAGCACTAAGTACATGGCTGAAGATAAGTTATTGATCGCCCCTCTAAAGTTTCCAGCGCATTCCGGTATATACCAACATTTCGGAAAGTTACGTTTTGGAGCAGTCTCTCTTTAGCATTGATGAAAGTGGAACATGGCATTGAACTGGAGAAATAATCTGGTGTACTTGTATATTTGGTGTGCAACACTAACGGCAATTCGCACTAACTCCTATGCAGACCGAGCCATTTCCTGGCTCTTTTCCAAACTTTGCATGGCAGAGCACATTAGGGGTTTGACAATGCAGATTTTTTTCTCTTTTTTGCATCACAGCTTGGGTTTGCACAGCCTTGTTGTATACAGTATAAAATGTACGCAGGCCATTTAAGATGTAATGCTCAAATGAAATATTAAATGTCAAAGTTAATGCACATTTTCAAACCAATGTTTACTCGATTTTCCATTATGAAATGCAAATTGTCAATGGAGTGTGTTCGCACATACGATTGAAATAACTGCATCTTGGCACGTGCATCAAGGCCAGTGTTGTTGATTACGTTATGAGTGGTCAGAGGTTAGTCAGCGAATGACAGTAATAAAACAGTTGAAATAAAACCGGGGAGTTCGTTAGCAATTAGGCCTACATGGAAAACACAATTTTTACAATCGAGAAGATGGGTATAGTTGCTTCACAATATTCGCATCTTCAAAAGCAATTTTTTTCGTGTCAACTTCTCTCATTCAGTAAAGTTAGTATCCATATATGTGTATTTGGTGTAGAGAATTAGAAATATAAAATGTACGGATTAGATTAGCCGTTATATACTATGAGAAAGAAGGGCTTTCTCTCACGAGCATAAGCTGGCAGTGATTGCCTATGTTCAAATGCAGCCCTACAAAAAAATTTACCCTTTTTGATTAGCTTTGGTCATTTTAGGGTATGTTTGGTTAGGTCAGGCTAGTTATGGTTGGGCACACAAAAAACGAAAGTGGAAAATAATAATATACTAAAAAAATAAAAAGATAAATTTCTGCAGCTAGGCCTGATGTTATTCTTATATACTGTACTAGACAAGTAGGGTTGGAATATAAGTTTACTTCGACCCTAACACTATCATTATTGCTGTCGATATTAAGGGTTTTGACCTGTAAACAATGCACTTGCATTCTCTCATCGGTATACGCTTTAACATTCTACACATTTTGTTATAACAGTTTGATCTCTGTAGAATCCATTTTTGCACTTGTCTCAAAAGGTGAAAAAAAAGTTGACATATTTATCCCTTTCACCCCTTCATTTCTAGAAATTGACATTATTATTGCCCTAACAATTATTAGGTGCATGAAGCGGAGCATCCGGACAAGTAACAATTTTGACAGAAAGAAATAAACGATTAAGCCCTATTGAAAGTGCGTATTGTGACTTTGGGGACACCCTGTATAAATTTTCCAGAAACAATATGAAAATAATTTTTTTGTTAACATTAACAGCGACTTGGCGTTGTTTGACATGCACTGTCGGAAAACGTATGGAAATGTATATGATATTAATAAAAACTATATTTCTATGTTTGACCTCTTATTTTGCTTTATGGGTGATAGGTGGCAGCACCTGCCATCTGAATGGGAATATAAGAGATTTACTGTCGTTGGAAAAATAAGGAATATCTGGAAAAGTTCTAAAAACGAAACGTCTTTTCATTTTATATAGCGCAGGAACTTACTATCAATATAAACTTTGAATTAAACATTTAGTTTCATTTGAAATTATCATATCTGTCCAAAATTATCAAAATTCAAATTGCAAAAAGTCGCTTTCAATGGGCCTTAAAAGCTATGGGACATTTTGCTACTTTTGTCACCAAGACTGCATTATATTATACTGAGAGAAAGGTTGTTATGCACGATAGATCAAAATTACAATTTTTTGGAAAAATTATTTTACGTCGCGAAATGCCAAAGCCTTTGAAGATATTTTAAAAGAAAAGAAACTGTCTTGAGCAATTGATCCATCCTTGATGGCTAGGAAGCTAATTTCACCATGAACAGAATACCGCATGAACGGGCTTAATGGGGATAATTGTTTTCCAAATGTATTAAGCACGATTAAACGCGAACGAAGCAATTTGATAGATGGAATCCAAGTTCGGCATCTAAGCAAAAAGTAAACAAGCAGACTTCTCATCCTAACCATCATGGCCGTACTATCTGCAAAATAATGTTGATATTAAGGTCATGTTGCAGTGGTTTCAGTCAAGTGTTACTATCATGTCTTTTGAATGATTAATGCGTCTTGCTGCTAGACTTAATGCATTTTTTGGCAACTACGTGAAAACAGTTGGTTCGAAACAACGGATTTTATACACGTAAGGAATATTTGTCCATGGATTACTGAAGGGTGACATCCTTCACGTCACCGAGATGCTTTTTGGAAAAAAACAGGCCAGCTATATTACCATCATTAATGCTATCATCTCTGATACCACTAAACTCGTCGATAACTTTAACATTGACTTCCATTCCGAATTTAGGCTAAATTTATTTACCGATATCCACGCGTATCGCCCACTCATGGAAGATCCAGATTTGGATTATTTTTTGGGGTAAATGACGTGGTAATGGCCTGCCCACACCCACATGTTTTGACGTCATTTATAGAGCAAACACTTGATACTGTGATCCTCCATAGACCTGAGTCTGATTTTGATTCCATCGAAAATTGTTTTTTAATTGTGGAAGGACATTAGGTGTCCATTATGAAAATTTACGTGGATATTAAATTTAATGGTATCACTCACCAGCAGAGGAGGCGTATACAAATGTGACTAAAAATAGAGGAAATATCTGAAATTTTGTTAAATCTTTACACCTCACCCTGATTTCTGTTCGCTTTTTTATTGCGTATGCATTGGGAATCTTTTGATGGATATACTGCATGAATCTAGCATCAATATTTATAAATGATGGAAAAAAATTCGGACGTAATGTGCATTTTGCTCCATAAAGTGGACGGCTCATAATCTGGCAGTGATTGCCTGGCGGATGGGCAGCTAAATAAAGAAATTGCATTTTTAGGGTAGTTTAGCCTACATCAGGCTAGGTACAAACAACGAAAAAGCAAAAAAAAAAAATATATAAATTTCGACAGTTAGGACAGGCGTCACTCTTGTGTACTAGACAAGTAAGTATACGTGTAGCTGAAATGCGATATTTTACGCACATTTGGAACATATCACAGACATGTAAGAGCGTATTTCCAAAAATTCAAATATATTATCCACTTTTGTTAGCATCATTTGACATTTAACAAAACTTGTTACGCTATAAATAGGATCTTCGTCGAACTCTTCAGTGGGAAATGTGCATTTTAAAAAAGAAAAAGACGCCAAAGTGATAAATGTTTCTTTCATATAAGGTTTATCAAAAAACATTTTACGAGATAAATTAATTATTTGAACACATTTTTATTATTTTCAATGAATCCAGTCAATATTTTCTGCTTATCCTTTGTAAATGTGTTGGCTACGTGTCTTTAACATAAACACGACAGACACGTCGATGCAAATAAGTTGACAAATGAAAATCGAAATATGACCGGCCAAAATATGTTTTTGCGAAATTTTGATTGCGAGAATTCTTCCTATTTCTTTCTAGGAACACATCATTATAGTTGTTTATACACTATGAAGGAATGGTGGTAGCGAGTCATGTTGCCAGTTCCTTGTTGTTAAATCGTACTTGCACTTGTCAACGAGATGCTCTAAAACGATATTTTCAACAACGCAAATGCCTCCCACGTAATTAAACATTGACGTGACATTTAGATAAAACCAAATAAATTTTAAAAAAAATCTTGTTAACTCGAATGACACGCTGTTAACAAGCATCCATCTTGAACAATGGTATTTCGTTGGCGTCAGCCACAGGAAAATGAGTACATGGTTACGACATGCCCTGTACTGCAGGTCTGTGATGCAAGAAAGGACCACCAGAAACGGTTTCCGGTTTCCGATGGCACATTGCCACCATAATTGCTCTGCATTTCCAGAAGATGCTTTAATAGTAGGACGTGGCATTTTGCGCATTGACTTCACAGGTTTATGATGTCCATTCTATGTGCATAATTACATGCATTGCATTGTTTCCTGGAATTTTCTTAGCTTTTTTTGGAGATTGCACGCATATAAAAACTTTCTTCATTGATTTCTCATAAACGTCAGTTGCTCTGTCTCTGGCAAGCTCTGCCTCAGTCTAGTGTCTGTCCAGCTATGCTGGGTTGTGATATTGCAAAGTTGTTGGTTTGCATGGCATCCATTTTATGATTTCCAAGGTTGAAGACGACAAGTTATTAAAATGTTAGCTGTGAAGCAAATATATATTATAAAATTAATTTTTTTTTTTAATATCTCAGCAAAACTCTGCATCGAGATCTTCCTTGAAGAGGCTTCAGAAAACTCCAAATAAAGTTCTAAAATTTAAAAAACAAATACGAATTACTTTAAAAAATAATATTTTTTTTTTTAAATCAACAATTCTATTGATAAATTATGTAACTATTTATAAGAATTACCTTTTGGTCCATCACCCTGCATACATGCAAACATGGTTAAAAAAATGTACTTAGAAAACCTACTTATTTCTAGTTATTGTTATAGTTACTTCAAAAACCACCACATCATTTTTGTTCAGTAGTCCCACGCATATCTAGGCATCTATCCACAGGAGATTTGATAAATAAAGTGTAGCAATGAGCACAATACGTGTGTCGTTCACAGCAAATTTACTGGACATGATCCGGTTAATGATACCAACTCGCAAATTGGTAGCACTGCTTTTAATAATTGAATACAGTTCACTCGGGCATAGTGCGAGCACACATGTACAATGCAAAACAAATGCACTTTAAAGAGCAAATATTTGCATCGCTAACATTTGCTTTATCCTTAATTATGACCAGTCTAAAAACGGAGAATAGATGTAAATTTAGCCACAACATTTCCAAAAGCTGGTCTGGCATGCAAAGCGTGCAAAGATTTAAAGGGTCTCGCTGACGAGCCGAACAACATAGCTTTTAAAGTGTCAGAAAACGTGCTTTTTGGACAACATCAACTTTATCCCTCAACAAATAATGAAAGCTGAGGTCACAGCATCATTCATAAAGTACGCCTATGCATGCATTTATGCGTATGTCGATATATGAACCTATCTAAAAAAAATCAAGTCATATTTGGACATTTTTGAGCATATTCAAATCAGTTCAAAACACACTTTAGTGTAAAGTTCATTGGATTTCCCATTATTTATAACCTATGACATGATCATCAACTTCAGAATAAATTTCTGCAGTAAGGAAGAAATGGCCCCCTTATAGAAAATACATTTTGAAATTCATTTCAAGATATATGTATATGTAGATCAATGTATCAATGATCAATGTATTTCATAATGCATTATAAAATTCATTATGAAATACATTTTATTCTGTGTGTATTGTAGACTATATTGTGGATTACATTGGAAAATATAAACTTTAACATGACCACATAATTTCTTGATTTAGAATGAAAGGTCATCTTGATTAATTCCTAAAATTCAGTGTTCTTTGGAATTAAATTTTTAATAATGTGATAAATTACATTAGCACACTGAATTTCATAAATCTGTATTGCTAAATGTATTGTGTAATGTACTTGTCAATGTATTTTAAAATGCATTGTGAAATGCATTAGTAAGATGCATTTCTGTTTACATTTAAAAATGCATTTATCGTGGAGCTTTTTCTGAAAAATACATTTGCAATACATTTCACAATTTGCAATGTATTTCAAAATGCATTTGAAATACATTTCTTTTAAATGTGGGCCTCCATAGTTATTCTGGTTCACCCGGCATGTAATCTGGTGATAACAGTGAGATTACAGCAATGGCATAAATTTATTTTAGTTCTTGAGCCTACAGTTCAATTTCTAAAAAGTAATTAGTTTTTCTTCGATGGTTTCTGATGTTATTTCCATATAAAATAGCAAATATAGCTCCAATCGTCTCCCTCTATCAATTATCCTGAAATCTTTTACCGATACTGTTAGGCTGTGGGTTCAATGGATGAACATGCGAGCCATTATGGATTGCCTTCTTATAGTGTACATTGGCCTATTCACGGCAATATCATTATGCTAGTGGGCTTTTCACTATCATTTTCATGCCGCTTTTAATAGTGGGAACTTCTACTCCCACTCTAGTTGGAAAAGCAATCTCAGAATGCACTTAAGATTTAGATATCTAAAATTAGTGATTTCCAATAGCATAAATACGCCAGCAAACCCATAACCCTGCTAAGCGTTTAATAACAGGTTATTAAAATGGACCACACAGCTATACAAAAGATGAAAAACCGTATTAATCGCTTTATATTTCACATCTATAAATACTATACGCATGCTTAAGATCTAAATTCGATTCCAGAATATCAATTCCGCATTTAATGATTGTCTGATTATATATGAAATACGCGTTTAGGTGTACATGTACTTGTACTTCGAGCTTAGACGACAGCTATCAGGTGTCATTTCTTGTTTACTAGCCATGGGTTGGCATTATTTTATACAGATTTGGAGTAGGCAATTTCAAAGTATATTTACATATTTTGCGCGAGTATTTGATTTCAAGTATGGTTTTTGTGCATGTATAGGCTCATTGCGAAGTGATGATTCGACCAACTATCTACGTTTGTATGCAGGTTTAATTTCGTCTTGTCAATATATAGAGACTTATAGATGGTTCAATTAGTACAGATCATGGAGAGCACGAAGAAGTGACAGTATTGACAATAGTATTGTCATGATCTATTTTCGGAATAATGGCCTGCCATGCCCGGAAACGTGCATAGACAGGGACTATTGAATTATTTCTGTTTCCAAAAGAAATACAGAAACAATGATAGATTTTGGAGAAAAAAAATGTCATGCACAAAAATCTTTTTTCTTTTCTTTTTTTTCTGATTTTTGCAACAAACCACAATGGTACAGAAGATGACCAAATGTGTACATTCCATGGTGAAGGTCATTAGCAGACATGGATGTGGGTCATTTGTTAATGAAAAGGTACCCAAGTCCTATAATAGGGTACAAATGTACCAAAAACTGCATTTGTACTTTTATGGTTTACAGTGTAAATGCACTCGTGCTATCACATCGAGATTCCAAGACATGGAAAAGCAGAGATGCACATGTGTGACAGAAGATGCCATTGGACAGATCGCTGGGTGAACTTCTTCGCCCCTGACTTAATCTTAATTGCATTCTCAATGTTGGTCATCCAATAGTTCGTCGAGGGTATATCGATGTCCCACGCGACAGATTTGGCAAGCTGAAATCGAGCTAATGTATTTCACTTAAGAGGATTCCATATCTTTTTAAAAAGCAGAGAATGGCTTCATTAATCAATCAGTGGCGATTGTGGGCTAACGAGCTTATACGTGGGGCCTAAGACAACAGTCTGGCTCACACATTTGTCAATGGATTAGCGCTTAGCATTCACGCAATGCCAGCCATATCTTATTCCCACGTGATCCGTTGGGCGCAACCTGCCCGGGCTGACAAAAACAAACTTCTTAATCCGTTAATTTCGCGTAATCCCGGTGCATAATGGAGACATTAGCGGTTTCCTAGTTACCTTTGTGCACGGCGAGCTAATGAATAGTCTGGTGAGAATTCCGCGGGGGTTTCTCGGTATTGACTAAGGCGCATTATTCGATTTACATGCGAGGAGGCGACCACATTATACAAAAGATGGCAAATCGAAGAAATTAATTAGGGGGATAATGCGTGGGTGACTCGGCAATACTGCATTTGGAAAATTGCACCTGCCATAGACAAAATCCCATCGAAACGAAACCAAGAAGAATGCATTAGGTTTGTCATACATGTAACTTCCCCAGCAAAAAATATTCCGAAAATATTCAAATATATTGCAATTATTTCGTCATAAATGTAAAAAAAATTGCCATCAATGGCAAAATAATGTTGATTGGCAAAGGAAATAACTTGACAATTACAATAAATGGCATCTGTATCCAATTAATAAATCAAATAAGCTTTCTTGAAGTTATTTTATATTATGAGCTACAGATGATTGAAACAATAAATAAACTAGCAGCATCAATGTCAAGCACAACCAGAAGCAGAACCAGCTTTACAGTTGGTCAAAAGCAAATTGGGAAATGGATTTCTGCTTCCAATTTTTAGGGCAAAGATACTCCCAATGATGAGCTATTTAATAAACGTATGATCTACTCAGAATAAAAGAAAAACTCATCCAATAAAAATAGCTTTTAATAAAATAATCAGAATTAATGGCGATCTTGGAAATTATGATTTAGTAACAAACTATTGTCACAAAATAGGAATATTAAATTATCGACAATACGCAACTTATTATCACATTATTTACTTCCATAAAACAATGAAGCAGAACCAACACCCCTTAAATGAGCACCTTATAATGAAAAATCAAGAAAAT
This sequence comes from Cylindroiulus punctatus, assembly GCA_034695085.1. NCBI lineage: Eukaryota > Metazoa > Arthropoda > Diplopoda > Julida > Julidae > Cylindroiulus > Cylindroiulus punctatus. The sequence continues at coordinate 20,812 of JAQFYZ010000997.1, forward strand.
ATCCGAGTACGACATAAATATAAATTTGAACCAATCCGGAAATTGAAGACATTCAAGCAGAATATAATAAAGCAATACATTGTTAAAGGCGTACAAGAGTGGAATCTCCTCCCCCACTACATCAGAAAAATAACGTTTGAATGCTTTTTTACACATGCCTAAAGACTTGTAAACATTTTAAATCGAAACTATATTTATACCTTTTAGAAATTTAAATCTGCTGTTACGAATGTATATATTTAAATGTAGTTATATTGTCATCGATGACGTTCTTAAATAAAATTTAAAAAAACAAAAATTTTATTTGAATATTTTTTGCTGGGTCGGTATAATTTGTATTCTATTTATTGTTATTTTGGTACAGTATAGTTGCGGTATCTCTTTCAAATGCTTGGCAACAAATCGTCGGATTTATATCGAGGCAGTTTGCTGGAAATTCATAGAAAATTTTACATCAAATATGGAAATTTTGCTCCAGTATTTAAGCTCCAGCAGTGGAATTCCGCGCTTGGATAAGTTCATCAACATTGGCATATTTACAGCTCGATTAAGTCAATTTGCTCGAGGGAGCTTTAAATTGCAAGGAGTGAAATACTGTTTCCTTTCCTTCGATGGCTTAATCGATTTATGCGTAGCACAATCCCTGCGGTTAGCCAGCGTCGTTCATTAAGCAAACACTCATTAGGGGGAAATTCTTAGGGAAAGTGTCAGTCTTGTGATGTAAAGAGTTTCGATCGGATTGTCGTCCTGAATTGACTCATGCATACTTTTGCTTTATGCAAAAATGCTATATGCTGGATTGGACTGACCAATGTACGGATCAGGTGGCAAATTAAAAGCATCAAAACATTGATGCAACAGGTAACTATACTGTAAATACTAACCCATATGGAAATGAAATACATTTAGAAATACAATTCAATTCAATTCAATTCAACTCAGTACCCTACAGTCAGCAAATAAATGCCAGGTGGTAGGGGGGGTCGTACCCTATAGAAAGCATTATATACATGTAGAAACATTATAGGTCGTACATTATAGAAAATGCAATTTGAAATTCATTTCAAAATATATGTAGATTGAGACAAATGTATTTCAAAATGAATTATAAAATGCATTGTAAAATGTATTTGATGAGCATTTCATAATGCGTTTCAAAATGCATTTCATAATACAATCCATAATTTGCTCATATGGTATTGTGAAATGCATTGTGACATATAGTTTATTATAATGTATGCTGTGTGTATTGTAGGATATATTGTGGATTACATTGGAAAATGTGAACCGTTAACATGACCACGATTTCTAGATTTAGAATGAAAGATCATCTTGATTAATTCCTAAAAATCATTGTACTGTAGAATTGAATTTTTAATAATGTAATAAATTACAATAGCACACTGAATTTTATAAATCTATATTGCTAAATGTATTGTGCAATGCACTTGTCAGCGTATTTTGAAATGCATTGTGAAATGCATTAGTAAAACGCATTTCTGCTTACATTTCAAAATGCATTTATCATGGAGCTTTTCTGAAAAATACATTTGTAATACATTTTACAATTTGCAATATATTTCAAAATGAATTTGAAATACATTCCTTTTGCATGTGGGTACCCACAGCATATGCAACTATCAGAAAACGTTTTCTTTCGAGTGTTTTTTTAAATGATTACAGTGTAGTAATACGCTTGTAACAACGCTAAAAGAAACAAGTTAATTGTGGAATTTCTAATACGCATTTGGATTTATCGAGATAAAACTTAGAGGAAGCATGCAATTAATCAACTAAGAACTCAGGTGGGGCTCCTCTACAAAATGGACTTAAATGTGAATTCAGTCTTTAAAAGATGATTACTTCTTGTCCATCTACATTGCAAACGTAATATAATCCAGCATTGCAAACCGAAAATGTTCTTTGTATTATATCGTTTCACATTCGCATTTCGTATCGTGGTTTAATTTCCAGAAAATCTTATTTAAAACATTAATACTATATGCTATCAGCCAACACACTCACACATAACCAATATTGAATTAGCGAAGCAACTCGTCCCGAATTGGTTACAGCAACGCCAAAGCTTGGACCTGCCATTGCCATGCAGATAAACATAAAATTTAATTTGTAAACCTTGGCCACACATCATAAAATGAACTTCAGCAATGTCGACTTATGAAAAAGTGATGACAGTCAATTAAAAGTTGTGTTTACAGCTTCATTTATTCGCTTTTCGAAATTTCATTGGTGGAAAAACCTATCTACTCCTCGGACCGTCTATTTCTGGCTGCGTTATCAACCATCTCGAGATATTATAAACATATTAATTTTGCAATATGTTGTTTTGAGTGCTAAGAAGGGTGAGTTTTAGCAATTTTTTTTAATATACACGGTTTTACTTTATTAATTAATCATGACAATAATTAATTAATTAATTAAACTTTATTAATTATTACTTAATTAATTAATTAATTAAAATTATTAAATAAAAATTAATAAATTATTAATTAATGTAAGCATATATGTTAGACGTGTTATAAACATGGTGACGTTGAATAAGTAACGAAAGTAACATATTCTGCATTGACCAAATGCAATATTCTCCCATGCGGATGGGAATTGCTGTTAAGATGCATTACACCATATTATGCACCATTGCTTTTTTCGTGTCATTTTTTCTATAAACGTTATTCGTGTTCAAATAGGCAAGAGATTCATGCTTGCCGTACCCACGGACGACTTATCCATCATCGCGTAATTAATGCACGCCCGCGAATTTGAAATATACTGCATTATAAATACATAATGTTTGAAGTTTCCATCATTGAAGATATTAATGAATTATTAAGACGCGGCTGGATGGCTTGCGTGGGTTGCTCGGCTTAAAGTGCGTGTAAAATCCCCCAGAAAGAAGTGAATGCACATCGGAAGATTATGGCAATTCATGCAAAAAACAACGCGTTTAATTGTTACATCAATTCTCTCCTATCGTGCATGTTTTGCGCAGTCCTTCGAGACTTCCTACTTTCGCTTTCCAAGGCTTGTTTTTTGCCTGGCCGATTTACACGAGCCATGAAAATTAATTTCGCCTAGATGCTAATTTTCGAGCTTTTGAAGCATGTTTAATCATAATAGGATTTCAGTTATCCTGCATCTGCGGCGTCATTACAAATAATTTCAGGCATATATCATACTTCTGACAGTTATGGCTTTCGTAAAAACACTGCTAGATTGCGACATTAATGCCTGTCTTACACAACTTTAGAAACTTACTTATAAAGTTTGCAGCAACCGAAATGGTGAAGAACAATTATTTCCGAAAACTTTATAATTTGTTAGTTGTTGTTCTGATGCACTGTATCATGTACGAGAACAAAGCCTAACATGTGCTTTATCCCAACACGATATCTGAACATGTTATCTTAATGTACAGTGTACCTGTTTGCACCGGCCTACCTTATATTGTCCTATATCGTGCACTTATATAATTTTCACTTGTTGTCGTGTGGGCTGGCTATAAATACCCGCATTTTCGCTACATATTTCTGACAGAACATTCTCTATTAATGATAAGAAACCACCACAAAATATTTAAAATTATGAAAGAAACTTTACCATTAATTTTCGTGAACCATTTAATATGGAAATGGTACAAAACTTTGAGCCATTCCCACAATGTGAGTTTTCTATCCAACATTACTGTACACTCTAAACGGAAAAAGTACAAATTTTAACCTTTAAGGGTACAAATGTTTTGAACCTAAGCTTATACACTGTATGCACACCCAATGGGTACATACTGTATGTTGATTGCACGTGTACCCTTGACATGTGTTAGTAGGGGTACATACATTATATGAGTCTACATTTGTACCCATTCATATTGTACCTTGAGGTACGAATATTTAAATCATTTTATCCCTTTGGGTGCATATATGATATATGGGGTGCAAATGTCCATTTGTACCCCACAAAAACTGCATTTGTACATTTACGGTTTACAGTGTATGGTCATAAAAAATTCGAAAATTTAAGACGTTCGGTTTAGGCTGTGTTCGTTTCAGTTTTATTATCAATGCATGCACTTTTAAATACATTGTATAAAAATATTGGTGGTACCTTTCAAAATGTACGAACAACGCTTTTTTCAATTTTAATTCATGAATACTGACACACCAGAAACGAAAAAGTTATCAACTCAGAAAAATTGGAGTTCACAAGTCGAACGGCAATTTGAATATGCCGTACATGTAGTTGCTCTGAGCATCGTTTATTTACCTGGAACCTGATGCAAAACAGTGTGGCTAATTAGGCAATTTGGAGTCATTGCCTGCGGCGAAAAGAAAGTAGTTGGCCATTAATGCAGCGCGCATTATTTATTGATGGCGCACACAACTAACCGCGTTGGCCACCAAACACACATTAGAAACCAAAATTACCCAAATCATTATATCGGAGAATCCACATGGACCGAATTATTCCTCATGAAGTATGCAGCGCATTTAAGATTAAAACGCTTGAGGCAAGAACATGAAAAATAATTTCGAGGAAGTTCCACCTCAATTCATGCATAAGTTCATTACGGAGCAATAAATGTACTGCCAATAGAGGGGGTCTTTGGGTGAAGCAGAAATCCGCTATCCATGGGGTTAAAAAATAAGGTTTCACCAAAATCTACAGTGCATGTGATTCAAACACGAAATTGCAGCAAATTTTATTCACGAGTTTTGTGTGAATTCATCAACAAGGAGGAATGAACTGCTTATAACAAATGTTTCCATTATTGTGCCAAGCGTTGTATGTTTACCAAGCAGTAATTGCGGTCAATGATGTAATTATTTAACAATTACACACGTTCGGTTACGCCAACGCGTCAAATAATACATTTGAAGGTGCGAATAACGAGCTTAATTAAAGGCATCTGCGCAATTAGGCAAATTTCAACTTTATAATTGTTCCTAACGTTCTCATTTCATTTTGAAATGCTCGCAGTGCAGTAAGCGAAGTACTTTGATATGCATGTACTGCTCCTAATTTATAATACATACGACTCTGACGGAATTAACGCCGGCTACGACTTCACAATAAATTTATCAAGATTGACTTAAATACTTAAAATACAGTTTTTCTCTGGTAGGATGATATGTACAGTGTACAGCCACAGAAACCATTGCAACAGAGTATACGCCATGGACATGTAATTTGAGAAAGTGGGCTTCTCCTAATGACAGGATTCGCTTTCGGTATGGGGGCTACATGAAGAAATTATATTTTTAGGGTTGGGTTAATTATACACCAAAACAACAGTAAAAATAATAAAAAATAAATAGCACCAGCTATACTGTATGTAGTACTGGTGTCATTCTTATAGAAGTATTTTTGTTCAATTTTGCAAAGCAGTGCAAGTTAAATACGTAAATACGTTAAATAGGTTAAGATTAACGGAAGCATTCACTGTGTACAAGTACTTCTAAAGGTCGCAACTGCTCTTTTTTGATAATGCGAAAAAAAATATTTTATACTATTCATTGCTAATTTATTGCGTTTGTTGCAAACTTGTAATAAGCCGATAAAAGCGTCTTACAGCGGCAAAATAAAGACGACAGTTTATAGTCAAAATAAATTGACATTTATAATAATAATATAATTTATTTTACTTTTATATTGTAGCTCGTATTATATACAATGTAAGTACTGTATACATGTGACTTTAATTGCTTGGTTGAGACATCAACCTGTATGCGTTTTGCACTGGCCATCTCCCTACCCATTTCACTCAGACTACGTGTAAATTGTACGTGAACATGTTTGTAATTGAAAAGGTCAATCTTGATTCGCGAAATTTAAAAGTAATATTAGAAAAAATATCACGGATGGACATTATCCATGCAAATTGATGTGCAATGCCAAAAATCCGAGCTAAATGCCGTTTCAGGTACAAATCTAAAATATGTAAGCTGAGGTGCACATGTAAGTTACACATACAGTATGTCCAGATCCCAATGGTGTGGAGAACATCACAAATTAGCAGAGAATTTACGAAATGCGTTGTCACTGTGTAAATTTTAATGCTTTTATTTAATGTGGCGTATGCAAAGTAAACACATGGCGGCAATAAAATATGCTAAAATATGGCTATTGCACCCTTGAAAACGTGAGTAAACTTTGTGTTTTATGCGGAAAAACGATCAAATAGTTTTTATTTTATTTATTTTATTTACTTGCAAATTCTGGGAACAAATAAAACTTCAAGGTCTACAGTTGTTGTCCTCCTTTTATGAAAGTCATTTTCCCTTCGGAAAGATACAGTAAGCTTTTTACCATCTATACAGCACTCCATGCGTCCCTTTATGGAAACATACGGTGGATAAAAGCATTTTCCACCATGTTAATATTCCGGATGTCCAACTGAACCACACAAATATAGTGCAGACATGAATGTGTTGAAAGCAATAACAATAAGCTTATAACAGAACGCATTGACGCGCTGGCTTGCCTATTCTATAAATATGGCTTCTGGGGAGGAATACATCAAATTCATCAAATTCCTCAACAAAAACTTGGGCCATATCAGTGCAGCCTTCCTCCTGAACCGGGCAACGCACATGTATACATGTAGCAAGATTATCACATTCAGGCTTTCTCACATTTCACAATGCATCAAAATTTCGATTCCATTGCTATTAATAGTGTCCTATATGAAGACTTTTGGGAAAACGTTCATTGAAGTACGATTGAAACCTTGTGATAAACGCTCGGTCATTCCATACAGAGAAGGCCTGAGGATGTCTGATACATGTATTTGCAATTAATTTTTAGGCAGCTCAATGAATTGTGATTTCAGAAAGTACGCCATCGTCAAAGTTGTCTCATCTGAATCTTTGATGCCAAGATACACACTACGTTTACATGCAGGTCCTACCATCCAAGCCTAAGTCTGCTTAATTTCTGCGTAAATTTACCGGTGCAGATAAATGCAGTTGTAATTGAATTCTCCTATTAAAGGAAAAATCGCTCTGTAGTAATTGGATCATAATTTCATAACATATTGCATTGCAAGCACTTCTTATGAAAAATACGTTAAAAATTTAACAAGGTTATCATAATGAAAGCCGAGATGAACTAGCTATTAAAATGCCAACGTTGTTTGATCCCCTGGCCCTGCAAATTTTACATGTTAAACCCTCCACTAGCTGTCAAAGTGTACTTGTCTAAAATACAAGAATTACACTTTTCCTAGCTGTCGAAATTCATCCTATTTATGTGGGATTTTTTTGTGTTGGCCTCTTTTTGTTTTCATGCCTAACCTGACCTAAACTAACCTAATGTAATTTCCATATTTTACCTCCCCAAATCGAACACCTTAATCTTGTATGAAAATTCAGAGTGCATGTACATGTACATGTGCATAATTATTCAGTGTATGTGCTAAGACAAATACCAGTATCTTCCTATTACTATACTCATTAACTTAGCTGCTCACGTATAAGGTCGAAATTATTACGTGCTAATGTAGCTATAATGCACACATTATCTAGTGTTTTCATATAACGCCGCAATCGCAATGAATTTCATCGGAGAATGGGCTTCTTGATAAATGGTTCTGCATGATTTTCACCGGAATCGATCCTGTATTTATTGACATGACTTCCCTCGTGTCATGGGCTGTTTCTGCGGTATAAAAGTCACGATGTCCTTCAAGGAGTGATGACTATGCATAATGAAAATGTATGAGGAAGTACATACATGTATATGGATACAAGCAATTGCACTGACCATGTCGCATCCCTTGACATGCCAGGTTGAAAACCGTGAGTGCACCAGGAAAGACTAGGAAATTCCATCCAACTTAAGACATGTTGAAGCAGTGATTAATGTGGTTTGTGCGATGTTTGTCTATCAGTTATGTAGAAAACAGCACTTAAGATGGAACCTTGCATGTACGTCACGGATTGGCGACCTATCACCTCTCCAAAGAAACTTCGTTCAAGCTATGATATATATTGGGAGTGTGCAAATCCACTGGTGGCGCTGCAGTCAGCCACTTTCATGGCCGCGGGAGTAGGATAAAAGCCTCAAATGCAATGAGAAGTTTTTCATTTTCCCCAGATAAGCTCGTAAATGCAAGCTAATTATTATTTTAACGGTTTTCACTAACTCTGTGGTACCCAATAATACTCTTTGTTAGTATTTAAAGCATTCCGTATTTATTTTTTGGCCACGAGCCTGAGTTTATCGAACTTCGCCATGTTATTTGATGAAAGTATCCTACTTTCATGGGAGCTTACTCGAC
>JAQFYZ010000998.1:0-29072 GCA_034695085.1 Cylindroiulus punctatus
AATCGCAAACAGGCGATTGGCCCCTATTGGTCGGCAGATTTGACCCAGTTCCATCACTTCGTATTTTTACTATAGCTAAATCAAGAAATTGCATTTTACGAAAAATTGGGATAGGACTGATAGCATTTTCTGCTTACTCGATAAGTAGGTATGAAATATAAACATCAATTGTTTAAAGTGCGCGTATTTCATATGCAATTTCTCAATCTTTGACGTACATATATTTGTATGTTATCAACTTATCATAGTACAGTCAACGAAACTTTCAAAGAAGATACATGTATGTACAACTTCAGAATATATGGTGCAACCACTGGATGGTGCAAAGTCGCAGAGTTGGTAATTTTCGTAATGGTACTGTATACATACTCAACTGAAGCCATGCACACATGAGCAGCTATAGCAATAAATATCGATAGATTCAGGGTTTTATGTAAACAGGAAACGAAATTTATATTTCGGAACAATTTGGGTGTTGGAAAAGATAATAATGGAAATTTATTTCGAAAAAAAGGATGAATGTTACATAAAATCAACAATAAAACAAAGATGGACATACACTATGATGTTCCGTGAACATTTGGAGCAGGGTCGAATTTGTAACGATAAATTCTTTCTATGTCCATGGCAATGCCAGCGTGCAGTTTTGATATGAAATTTAAGATGTCCATCCCAATGTTGCTGTGATATGGCACTAGATGGCGCAGCGAGATTATCATACTAAAGCTGCTGATCTGCACGACTATGCATGGAAATGAGAAAGACGAGCAAATGATGCGAAAAATTCGAAATTGCACGCGCACATATTCCAATTTCAGCGCGTGCGAGATCGTGGGCGTGCAAAGTTGAATTTTTCTCATCTTCATTTAATTTTTTATTTATAATTAAACGGCGTCATTCACGACCCCAGATGCGTAAACGATTTTTTGCGTGGTGGGCATAGCCTTTTAAACAACAAAATTAATGCAGCAATAATTGTCGTAGACCCTAAACATTTGTACACCGGAAGTGCAGTGATGAAACACGCCGGAAGCAAAGGCATGTATTCGCTCCAATTATGAGCATAAACCATCGCAGTGGCTCCCAAGATCCCATTGAACCAAAAAATAATCTTGCATTTCACCACCCCCGCAACATGACTACACAAATGATAAGAACAACGTTTGGTCAGGGTGAGGAGAATTTGTTTAGTGACTATACTACCATTCGTGAATGAGCTTCACTTTCGATTGCCATGCACGCGCACCGCACGGATTCCAAAAGGGATATTACGGACTTAGCGAAGCACTACAAAAGTTTTAAAAACGAAAATAGTATATTACAAAGAGCTACTAGTACATTTTATAAGCGCGAGGTGCTAAATACAGGTAGGAAAATATACATACATGTACATGCATGCACTGTGCATCCATACTTACGAATTTATTATCATGAAAAAAGTATTAGTTATTGTGACTATCAGTGACTACGACTGAAATCCTTAGCTTCTTTGGATATCGTTGTAAACGACGAAGAGAACATCTCTTATGGCCGATTATACTTAAGGCCCATTGACAGTGCGTTGTGACTTTGGGGACACCCTGCATAAAATTACCCAATACAATTTCTCCTTTCCTGATCAACATATTAAAATAATTTTTTTGTAAACATTAACAGGGACTCGCGTTTTTTGGGATGTGCTCTTGATAACTTATGGAAATCTATATGATATTAATAAAAACGATTACGATTACGATAATTTATGTTTGACCGCTTATTTGCTTTATGGGCGATCTGCATGGGAATATAAGAGATTTACTGTCGTTGGCAAAATAAAGAATATCTTGAAAAATTCTAAAAACGAAATACCTTTTTTCATTTTTTAGAGCGCAGGAACTTACTATAGTCGAACCACGAAGTGATGGAACTGGGCTGAAAGCGCCGACCAATAGAATCCAATCGCCTGTTTGCGATTGACTAAGTCTAGTATTTCGCATACAGCGCCACTGGTGAGAGGAAGGAGCTCATAAAAAAAAAACATTGGAGGCGCTTCAGCTCGAGGCGTCAGCCATTTTCCTTTCAACCACTTAAAACCAGGAATCCCTAATCGATAAGCGACACCTCTCTGATTGGCTGTCCTTCAGTTCCAGCAGTTCGTATTTCTACTATAGCAATATAAACTTGGAATTAAAACATTTAGACTCATTTGAATTTATACTGTCCAAAATTATCAAAATTCAACTGCAAAAAATCACTTTCAATGGGCCTTCACTCATGTTTTCATCCACTGTGAGATCAGCTTTTGCAACAAAAGTTGTTTTTCCAAACTTTTTTTCTTGCGCTTTGTAGTGCTGGGCTAAGTCCCGCGGACCGCAAAATGGCCGCCGCGACTAGAAGTCTCGAGTTCCACCTGGCGGTGAGGGAGGGCGACGAGTCAGCGGTGAAGCGTCTGCTGGCCGAAGGGGTCAACCCGGACGAGCCTGACCCAGCCAGCGGCCGCCCCCCGCTTCTGGAGGCGGTCAAGCGTCAGCACGTGCCGGTGGTGGGGGCGCTGCTGCGCGCGTGCTGTCAGGTGGACATCGCCACCTTCCAGGGCGAGACGGCGCTCCACCTGGCGGCGGAATCGGCGCGGTCCGCCGAGGTCGTCTCCATGCTGCTGGACGCCGGGGCCGATCCGGGCCTGCCGGAGCGCCTGACCGGAAGCACGGCCCTGCACGCGCTGGCCGCCCAGCGCCGCCAGGGGGCGCTGCAGGCGCTGCGCGCCCTGGCGGAGCAGTGCGACGTCAACGCCCGCGACTTCGGCCGCTGCACGGCGCTGCACCGGGCCGTGGCCGCTTCGGCCGACGACGGTCCGGCGGCGGAACGCGCCCGCGTGCTGCTGCTAGGGGGCGCTGACGTCAACGCCCAGAACAGCCTGGGCGAGACGGCGCTCCACCTGGCGGCCGACGCCGGCCTGGACGGCGTGGCGGCGCTGCTCATGGCCGGGGGCGCCGACGTCAACCTGCGGGACCGCTACCGCATGGGGGCGCTGCACTACGCGGCCGCCAAGGACCGCCGCGGCATCGCCGGGGCCCTGGTGCGGCTGGAGGAGTGCGACGTCAACGCCACCGACCTCAACGGCGACACGCCGCTCCACCTGGCGGCCGGCAAGGGCCACGCGGGGGTGGTCAGGCTGCTGACCGCCGCCCCCCGGCTGGACGTCAACGTGGTCAACGGGGCCGGCGTGCTGCCCATCCACAGGGCCATCGAGAGCGGATTCACCGATGTGGTGCAGGTGGGGCAGGCGGGGGACGTGCATAAACGACGTACATCATGCCTGCAACGTGTCACTCTAGTGAGTGGTCGTTATAGAGAGGGTTCACTGCTCCCTCTAATCCATCAGCGTCCGATCGAACCCAGGCATGTGGCTAGCTAGGTCACATTTTGTCACATACAAGAACTGGACATTTGTCACATCTTGTCACGTGCAAATGTTATGCAATTGATTCTTAGTCCATCAAAATTCTCACAAAATATACTGTATCTGCAAAAATGTTACATTTTATTCAATTTTTTTTCCTTTTTTACACACGTTGTACTGATTCAAGTTTTCATTTCCAAGCTCTATTGCCACCTTGCCGCTTTGAATGATGGCATTTGCAGCTTCTACTTTTACAATATCATGTAACATCTCCATTCCTGCATGCAATATTTCTTGGGCTTTTTCCTTCATTTTGGTAATTTCCTCTTCATCAACAGACTTTTTTTGAGCCCAGTCTCCCTTACAATTCTACAGATAGGTCATACATAAAAGAGATTTCTCTCTTTGTCACATAATGTAGGTTTCAAATTGTCTCATTTGTCACATCGGCCACATCCCTGGGAACTCCTCCAATCATGGACGTCGTTTATGCACGGCCCCTAACGTTGGACATTTTTTTGTCTTTGGGGGATTTATATGATTTCCTATAATTTCATTCTGGATATTCCAGGAATTGTTAAGGGTCAAGTGCGAGCTTCTGGTACACACCGGATACGGCTTGACCCCTCTGGATCTGGCGTGCACCGAAAGCGTTTATAGGACCAGACCGGAAATCTCCCAACTGCTGCTGAGGGCTGCCCAAAACACGGTGGAAGACTGCGGGCCGGACGAAACGGACATCTGATGACCAACACCTGTTGAATTTCAGCTAAACTCGGTGTATTAATTGGACCATCGAAAACCCAAACCCAACTCATGAATGTACATACTGTTTAATGGTGACTCGATTCAAGCACTTTTCTAATAAATGTTTATTAAAAACGCAAAAGTTAAGTTAATACTTTTGCAAATGTTAAACATTTTGTTGTGTTGCGTACCTACATGTACATGTATACACGTACATGTATATAACATGTTCAAATCCACACCTTTTCCAGAGTGGACATCAAAGCTCGACTTAGCAAAGACCATCGTGTGTGATTGGAATACCGTTGGTCTCAATCTATTTTTTTTTTTTTTTTTTTTTTTTTGTTTAATAATAATACTTACCTAGAGGGAATGGGAACGACTAAGCCTTGCCAGGTAGTCACGTCCTCCCGCATACTTACGCCGCTTAAATTACGAATGTCTTTCAACAACGCCGTGATTTATTGCTATTTGCACCTGAAGGGGGAGCTCTCTTCCTGTAACAACCAATTTATGACCCAAGCTGCTCTCGCCCCCATACGACATGACCCAACTCAGAAGTCATAAATTTCAGACTACCTGAAAAAGTTACCACGCGCGCGACTTCTGCGTCACCAATGGGTCCCCTAAAGTCCACCAGGGGGCGGAAGCCATGATTGCAGCGCCCCTGGTGTTCAAGCCGTGCATCTAGGAGCAGCTGGAGGGATTAGCAACGTGTGAAGTCATGAAGTACATGTACATGCTGAGGTCATTGAATGAAGTCTATATACATGTACAGGTACTTCAAATCATCAGAGCCTCACTGGAGTTAATGCATGCATGCACTTCCATCAACTTTAACTGAAGTCATTGAAATAAATTTCCACTAAAGTCTAGGGAGTAGTCGGGTATTTTGCCAGACTTCAAAAACTTCAACGACTCTAGCTTTGCGAGAACTTACAATTTGAGTTCACCCAACCCATTGCATTCTCATGCTGTGAAGTTTCACTGCAGTCATTGAATGAAGTCAGATGAAATCCAACACTTTTCCATTTGACCATTTTGGTGTGTTCTTTCTTATCATAATACGGTCATTTTGGGACCAACTGAAGGGAAGTTGTCACTTTATTACCTGGCACTATCTGGTGCAGTTCGCGGTAATATTTTCCTAGCATTACTAAACCCATAGGTATGTCGGCAGGCCCGCCAGGGGGCGACATTTTTCTCCAATGACAACTAGCACGAAGATCCTTGAATCCTTGATTCGGCGGGACATGGCGACACCTGGCGTGGTTCGATGTCATTCGCGGTGTCCTTCAAAATATAAAAATCTAGGTTAGGCGAAAACACGGAGCTTCTCCATTTTCCGGCCTAAAAAACACGTGATTCAATTTCGAACCAGAAATGATTCGATGTACCCAAGTAATAACAACGACGGTCGAAACCTTATACTTCCTGGAATCTGATACGCGAACCGGGCATAATTTAACAATGGGTCGGTAACGGAGATGGCAGAACCTAGTTTTAGTCAATGGAAACATGGGAGAAAAAGCGCCATCTAATCATGCAGTATAAACTACATGTACAATGAAATAGCAGTGGCTGGGTCCTCAGATTTGAATTTGCCGCTTAAATAATTAGCGCTGATTCGTTGAATGGAGTCACGTGTCGGCCATAGCAACCGCGGAACTTATGATTCCACACGTGGTAACCATGGCAACCGCGGAACGTAAGCTTCCACACGTGGTAACCATGGCAACCGCGGAACGTGAGATTCCATATGCCTGTAGGAGCGTTCTATTACTTCTATATATTCAAGATGGCGGAAAATGGCAAAACTTTCCAACTTCACAATTTCATATCAAATAAATGACCATTTATCGATGTCCAGCATCAATCCCTCAGTTAGAATTTGGGGAAGAATAAAGAGTCATGTACTGGTAGGCCTATACCGCAAATTTCAGCTCTTTAATTGCTAGTTTTACTTTCTAGAACGTGAGATGACCTTAAAAGTCAATGTCGCCCTCAAACATAATTTCGGGAACGAAATGCGCGCTGGTTTGTCGCTGCTACTGATTTACACAAATTAAAATCCCAAATGACATCACGATAATATCGAGAGGGGACGACATTTTTGGCACGAATTATTGCACGCGTCAGGAAAAGTTTTCATTAAAGGCGACGTGCGCGGGCAAAAACACGAAACGATGAGAAAAAAAATATGCCGGACAAGCATTTGACGAAACCTGAAAATGAAATTTTCGGGACGAAACCGGCGCGAAAAACAATGTCACCAACTAGGCGAATTTTAATTTCAGGATGTCCTAACGCGTGCTAAGGTTGACATGGCGAATTTGTGAAATTAGGGCTGTTTGAAAGGAGTATGCCTACCATGCAGATAAATCCTTTACACACTTTTGGATTTTAAAATTAACACAAAAGCTACATTTATTTTTAAGTAAAAATTTTCGTCCCCTATTCAGAAACAGCATTCAGAAAGTTGTGAATTAAGTCGTTTGTTAATATAAAAAATAAATAAAATTGAGAAAAAAAAAATCGAAATTGCACGTGCGCATATTCTTAAGTTTAGCGCGTGCGTGGTCGTTCACGTGCAATTTTGAATTCCTCTCATTGTGCAAATTATTTAATGTGCATACATATATGTACATTTTCAAACATCATAAAGTATGCAATAACAACGTCCAAGGTTGGAGGGGGGTTGGGGGTGAGAAAGTGGGCTTCTCATAACAGCTCTTAAGCTGGCAGTGATTGCCGAAGATTAGGGGCAGTTAATATTGCAATTTTTAGATTATTTAAGGATTAAGGTTAAACGCAAAATGTTATCATCATCAGAGGAGCCTAATTAAAATTATTTTTAAAAGAATTTTTTTTTCACCAATTTTATCTGAGTGAGGCTGGGTGAGTTGGCTGTTGTAGCCAAAACTTAAAAAGTCGGTCACCGAGAATTTAATTTTCGGTTTGTCCCATTGCGTGGCTCTACGTAACTTTCAAATCCATAAATATTTAAGATCCTTATTTTGAATTATAGCTTTGGCAAACACATCAAATTCCTGCTCCTACATACGATTAAAAAAGGGGCGAGCTGCACGGGGGTGAACCGAGGGGATCCGATAAATTAAAAATGAAATTCGCGTTTGGTACGTGACAATTTCCAATATTCAAAGCGGCGCAGCAACATTAATAATCCTAATCACCGACCTTTTCAAAAACAACATGGCGGTCGAGAGGTCCAATAACAACTTCTGCAATTTCAGGAAAGAAAATTTAGCCAACTAAATTTAAATGAGAACATCGAGTGGACACTATCTTTACACGCGGGCTTCAAATGCCTAAATATAAGCAAACCTGATTTGAAAATTTGCATGAGGGTGACTCTACTCAAGTCACATCACATGACTTCTATAGTTTAGCGTGTTTTTGTGGTAAATCTAAATCCAGATGCCCCAAATCCCTGATGATTATACATCGCAATTTTGTATAGGTAAAAATGCTGTATCTGGTTTTAGCACTCAGATGGAAGCAGAGGATTATGGATGTTTGAAACATGTCACCTCCAGGCTTTGTCACCTTCACTAAGTCAACTTAAAACTTGCATGTACACATGAATTTACAGTACAATTCATGAAATAACAGAAAACATTTACGGAACTTGTATCAGTCCGCCATGTAACCCTCTGACTCCTGATTCCTCAGAAGAAAAAAAAGTGTAAGGTGTTTGGGGGTAGGATGGAGGGGGGGGGGGAGGGGGGGATAAGGGGGTGTTGACTAAAAAATGCCCAAAAACACTTTCCATCAAGGATATTTTTCTCAGGCATCGCGAGCAGACCCCCAAAAAATGCACGGTCAAACCTTTTGTCGGTGCTGGACCCCCCACCGGGCGGGTCATTGTTTTTTTTCACCAAAATTTGAATTTCAGATGGCGATTTCCACACAACCTCCATGACCTCACTCGTTTTGAATAATTCTCAGGTCCGCAGGAAAAAAGAGCGAAAAACAGTAGCGCTCAAATATGTGTCACACGCACGGTGGTCATTCTGGGGCAGGACCAGGTGGCTGCGACTTGCCAGACACATTACAGGGTGCCCCTCAAATGTGCCCATAGTGCACTTGTTAATTTTCAGTTTTAATCCAATTTTCACACTCACAGGTTTGACATGAGCGTAATTATGAAAACTTAATATCGACTGTATATTGGTCCTGGACCACGTTAATTTGGAGAACTGTCAATTGATTGTTATCGAAAAATGCAACTGGTGACGTCACTGGTAACGAGGAAACCATTCGGACCGTTTGGCAATGAAATCAAGGCGAATCTGACACCGATTAATTTAAGGTTCAAATTCGATTTTCCGGGCATCAGGACGCTCGTTTCGAAAATAATAAATGTTTCAGTTACCAGAGCATCCATTGTATCGGCGGATTGTTTTGACAGATTAAGAGCTAGATTTCCACGCGAAACATTTCAATGCCGTTATCTAATTTATTCGAGCAGGCTTGAAAACGATACGGAAAAAACCTTGAACGAGTATCGTTTATCAGGCTGGGTCCAGTATCCCGTTTTCAGTTGCGTTATTCAGCCGACAGATGGCGCCACGGGACTCCACGTGCTAGCAGGCTACTAGGCTACTGCTTCCAACACCTTTCATTATCAAATGTTGCAACTACACCTATGTTTGCCAAAGGCAGCGTTTACATTGCACCAGTGAAATCTTACAAAATCGATTTCAGGTCCATCATCTTTAATCGGAAAATTGTACTTAGCAATTCTTGATGGATTATTTAATTTGCAGTCATTGATTGCACACCCACATTTATATTCAACGACAATCTATGTCAGTCATTTCGCAGTTTCAGCAAAGATGGCAATCAAAACGTCGATTTCTTGGCCCCTTAACCCCTTAACCCCAGTTTGTACATAATTTGACATTATGCAAGCGCTACAGATACATACAATATATTTTCAACAATTGTGTGGTTTTTATCTTTGATGCAGTAGAAATACTTCTAGGAATTGTTTTTAACATTCTGTACTTTTTGTTCTTATATTTTATTCAAAATTATACCATCATGAACCAATCATTTGAGTATGACCGTAATTGCGACCGTTGGTATATACTATTGTGATTTATTGAACATTATTTTCTTATAATTTTAAAGTTGGCATCCTTGACAATTATTAGCAATGCTATTAGTCTTGGATAATTGCGTTCCAGTAATCAAGTAGATCTGTACTTCGTATGTTTTTCGTTTCTATTTTGCTTCTTTTTAATTCCTCTTGATTTTTTGTTTTGCATAATGGGCACAATCGTAATAGATTTTACATTTCACTTTCAAATAATGGGATTTTATACTATTTATTTATCAGGACATTTTCGAGTTGCTTTAGTGAAGTTGGAGTGAGTCTATACCTTACTCTAATGTTAGCCAATGAAGATGTTGAAGTATAGCCCTAACAGGTCTTCAGACCATGCTAACACCAATAAATTCCGTTTTGTTAACATACCATTATTTTTGACATCCCACTGTCTATCATTCTGCTTAAAACTTGCAATGTGTGATTTAAGGTCATGTTACACAAGCCTTATATCGGTGCTCCGCAGAAGACACTCGTGGGTGGTCGTTATTTAGAGGTTTCACCGTGCTCGGGAGCTGTCCTAGCTGTATCACCCATCGTCCGATTTTTGTTAATCCCCACCCCCCTCCACCTCAAACGTCGTTTATGCACGGCCACATCGTACCCCTGGAGGTAGCCATCACTGCCTTCTTATTGCCCTTTGACCCCCCGAGTAAGTCACGCCCCCGCATCCCACTAATTTAATGACTGCCCGCGCAACTGCACGCTTGTCATCTGTCATAATCAAAGTAATTATTATACTTTATACGAATCGCCTGAATAAAACTTTCATTTGCAACAATGATAAAGCGAAATTATGGCGAATTAAAACAAAAAAGGAGGATTATTTGGCCTAGTGTAATTACGTATTTGGAGCATTGTAAGAGAGACAAGTGTACATTAAGCTTATACAACTCATATTAATTCCATAATCCACGAATAAAATCCAAAAAAACCCAAAACCGTACAACTTACATGAAATTCAGTTTTACCATGCTTTTTTAAGGATGGCATCAATAGTGGCTGGTAGTTTATGGAACGTGGAAAATTTGGCTGAATTTGATGAATTCGTTGTAAATTTATTTTTTGTTTTCGTATTGAATCAGCTAAATAAAGTTCAACACTTTCATGCGGATATGGAGTGTATAGAGGGTGGAAATACGAATTTCATAATTTCCCATGAAATGCATAAAAAAGGCGACTTAGCAATTAATGGCCTGATTTTTTTCTCGTTAATTTTTATTAGGCAATTAACTGGCGATGGGATTTGGCGTGTCAACTGCAGGGTGGAAACGTTAATTGTTCAGAATGAAATGAGGGGGCGGAAGAGATGGGTTTTAATGATGACGTCCTGTGTATTATTTTCCAAATCTGGGTGATGGGAAGGGAGTAAGTCCTCTTTGATGCTCCGATGATTTTCAATTGAATTCGCACTCGGAAATAACATATCGCAGCCTCGTTTCTAAGGAAATCACCTGTTCGAGGGTCAATTATCGAGGGAAAAATAAACTCAGGTGGCAAAGGGCAGACGTTGCCAGACCTCAAATATTTGATGAAACAAAACCCCTTTTGAAGGGACAGAAAAAATACAAAAAAAAGCAGGGTGATCATAAACATTGAAGCCCTACTCTCGTTAGAAAAATTAGTTTAGAGTTACCAGGACCAAACAGTTTTTAAAATTAATTGTTGTATTGAGGGTAGGACTTTCTGATCACCCTGTGTTCAGTGGTTATAATTATTTTCAAATACAGTCTGGATAAGTGGGATGTCATGGGACCATCCCAGGATTCTCAATTACAGAGGTGTCCCACTAACTCAAGTTTTCATGGACTGAATCCCACTTACAGAGATGTTTTTTTTTATAAAATAATGAATACATAAAATCATAAAGTAATATGATATCTACAGAGTATATAATTTTAATTACAAAGACACATTTCAACTAAAAAAAGTCACGTTTAATTGTTTTGCATTTGGTCAAAAACTTGGATGGATGCGATAACACATTTTGCAACACATTGACAGACCCTAATACTCGAAGTTCAAACCCACTTACTTATACAGCTCATCCTTCACACTTATAGAAGTAATTTAGCTCATTATCCCCATTTATAGAGGTAGAAGCAAGGAAGAAAATTATCCCACTTTTAGAGGTCGAAATTGCCCCAGATATGGAGTTTTTTTTTGGAAAAAACGCTCGGACTGAGACATGCATCCCAGTTAGAGAGGTATACTCATGGCCCACGTATCCAGGTTTGACTGTATTATGATTTCTATAATGATTTTCAATGTTCTTTGAGCAAAAATATTCACAAAAATTACTATTCTTCTTATTAATTTTTGCATGTGGGCACAAGTGTTAGACTTCACCATACACATTTATAGGTTGGCAGCCAGAACCACTTAATAATGGCATTAAAAGATACATGTTTGGTTTTTAAAGATCAAAACTTTAAAAAACACGTGCAAGTTTGACAGACAATGCCTGGTAGCTGAATGAGTTGCCATTTGCGGGCTAAATGTCAGATGCTAAATTTCGGCAATTGAATGCCAAATGTCGAAATTTACACCTACATTCGCACGCTAACCCTTCCAGAAATTTGCGCTGAATAAAGTGATCCGAGGGCTTCTGTCAATTTCGTTTAAATAAGAAAAAATACATTATTTTTTTCCGAGATGAATTTGGATGCAGACAGACCAAGGCGAGGAGGTGAAGAAAAAATGTAGAGGGCGCCAGTTGGCCCACTTCGAACACGTGTAATTAGTCACCTTTTCGTTCGCACTAGTTACACTTTCCCACCCCCTCTTAACCTCTGACCGCTCACCTCTTTTTCTACCGAGCGAGACCGAGGTGAACAAAAACCCACAAATTTAGGTGAAACCACGCGGAAAGATTTTCACCCCAAAAAAAAGGGTGAAAAAAGTTTCCCTGCCTACCCTGGCGAAATGGAGAAGGAGCTGAAAGTGAAATTTTTTATCTGATTTTTGGCTAAAAAATTTATTTCATTTCAATTTCACTTTCAGCGATTCCTTTACCCTTCATTAAGTTCGTTTTCGGGGCGTCGCTAGAGGGCGCTTTCGGGGACACGCCCCCTGTCGGTCGACACGCCAAACCACCATTCTGAAGCCACGTGATTGATTAAAAACTAATTAGGTCAAAGATCCACAGAAATCTGATCCCCATCCTTCACCGAGTAAATTTGATTGTTAGGCGTCCAGTTGAGAGCAGAGAGTGAAAGTAACTATTGAGAGTAACTGTTGGTTTCGCTAATTCCAAACAGCTGACAGCGCCATCTATGGGTGTAGGCCGGGTATAGGTGTAAAAGTGATAAAAATCTATAGGTACAGATGTAAAGGTGAATAAAAATTTGTTTGACGTTCATTTGAGAGCAGAGAGCGAATGTAACTATCGATAGTAACTATTGGTTTCATTAATTCCAAGCAGCTGATAGCGCCATCTATAGCCATAGGTGTAAAAGTGATTAAAAATACAATGGCTCGGTGATTTTTGTTCAAATTTCGCACCCAGAACACCTGAAAAGAACCTTAATTTAGTTTTTTTGGTGGCAATACGTTGGGCCACCCTGACAGCGCCAAGAATAATTAATTTTCTTTCGTCATATCAGCATTTATGGAGGGGTTTATCACAAATCTCCACCACCAAGAAACCGATGCAAATCGAGGTGTGACGTCGCGCCACATCCGGTGGCAACTTTTTTCACCACAATTAAAACGCCGCCTATGAAAGGCGACTAATGACAAAACTGCCCCCTCGAAGCGCCAGGCGGCGCGCCAGCGTGTAATCTGGCCCCCTGTCGGCCATTTTGGTGGATATGGGTGCACATGCGTGATGCCTGTTTCAAGGGTTCGCTCCACCGAGTTGCACAAACTAATTTGCTTCTTCATCGAGCTTAAACAGGCGGCAATTAACACCGGAATCTAACGTGTTTCCTGTTTGGGATAAATCTAAAACCAGATGCAGCACGCAAACACAGATAGACCACGCCCCCAATCGTTTGTTTCGCAACATGTCATCACCAAATCATGTAAATCCACATGATATCTAGTGACCTGGTGGTTTAATTAAGAGTGTTAACAACAACAAACGTTAAACGTGTTATTTGAAACAAACTGGCAAGCAAACGATGTAGCTTGACAAAATGCAAGGCTCCTGGACACACCCTGTATGATTTAGAATGCCCCACAATGCACTGCACAAACAGAGATTCTCCATCAATGCAAGCCCATTCATTATCAACTCGGTATGTACATGTAACTACGATTTATTACCAGGCTCGAATGTAAATTTACACATATGTTCGATGTGAACCAAGTGTAAGTGCATAATGAAATGCACCGTCAAGTAAATTTAAGGAAGTGCATTTGCTGCCTTCAGTCACACGTTTCAAATGATGCCCAAATTTTAACTTCACTTTTGTTTTGCCCTTAGTTTATCCAGTCAGCCACCCTAAAAAGCATGGCCGAAAACCCATTTAGGCAGCAGAAAGTTTCACTTTTCGTGCAATTGATTCCATTAAAAAGAGCTAACTGGACATAAAAAACGCCATCGTGACGCCCTGGTCACCCCCAGCCGCCCCTAGGTGCCCCCTTATTAAGGCGAGGGAGAAGACCCCTGGTGGTGATGGCGGACATAAATAACTTTACTTAAATTTCGGTGCCCCTGGCGCCCCCGGGCCAGTCACGAACGCACGCGCGCCACGCCACCGCTTGATCCTCCAGAACACCCCCCCCCCAACCCCCTCCCCCCTCAGTCAGGGTGCTGCTGACTGGCCATCTTGACCCTTCGGAAAAATAGGATGCAAAGTTGGATGAAAAACTGGACCAATTCCATTTCTAAGTATGTCTTATGCAACGAATTTGCATCACTAACCACATTTTATCAACATATGAGAAATTTCGATCATAAAGTCCTTGCCCTCATCATTTGTGATCCAGTTTTGCAATAAAAAAACAAACATTTTTCTTCAATTTTCCTTCGTTATTACCTACTTTTACAGAAAAACTAATTCATTTCACAAGTACAGTGGTAAAAATTAAAATTAACGCCAACACTCACTCATGACTGGTTGTACGTGTATATAGAAATCATAACTTCGATCCCCTTGGCTCAGTCAAAATGTGGGAAGAAATTCGTACCAAAATTTGACTGAACCAAGTGGATCGAAGTTAAAATTTCTACAAGTACAGTAGAGCTTCGATTATCCGGACTAGTCGGGACCTGGGGTGGTCCGGATAACCGAAAATCCGGATAATCGAAATCCATTAAAAAGAACACTCATTTTTGCATGAATGACATGAAATGCATGAAAACACAGTAGTATGTACATTCACACATACAACAAAGACAGAAACAACGTCAAAAACCATGCATATTAATGTGTTGCAAACTTGCAATGCACTATTAGCGTTCACATCCGGATAATGGAAGTCCGGATAATCGAAGCTCTACTATAGTTAGTTGCGCGTATCGGAAAACACTAAATTTTGTTGACACGATTTAGCAAACCCAAAATCGTGTGTTTCGAAGGAACTTCAGTGTAGCTTTTAATGAGAAATCTCATCCGCTCCACCCCCTCTATAATAAGCCACCCGTCAGATGAGCCGACCACCTGTCCGTCACGTGACCCCTCGACCCTTCACCTTCTCCCTCCCCCAATTATTTTAATAATGATTACGTCTTTTATTCGGATCATAAAAACATATAGCGGCGATGAAGTGATGATTATGATGATAGGGAAAAACCGAAACATGAATTTCCGGTAGAAATCCCTAATCACGAAAGAGTTGCTGCAGGGGTGTCCGCCATTTTGAATTGATTAATTGCGCACCTCGGGCTTCATATCAAGGATGAACGTAGAATATCGCATTAATTCGGACCTCATTTCCCAATGATGACCAGGCGTTTTGAGGACGCCCCCTCAACCCTTCCCCACCCCCAATAGCACATTTTTGAGGAAATCATTTGGTAGCACTAACTGCCAGTAAATTACACCAACATTAAAAAAGCATGGCCGGCAGACAAAAAACATAATCAAGAACAAATGCAGGCCTTATTGGAGGAAATTAAGCTGGAGAAAATGGCAAAAAAATCTGGACGAATTTTATCGCTGATCAAACGCAATTCACTGAGTGGTTAGCCAGCGTCTGACTTATGACGAAGAAACTTATCTTCGAATTAGACCTTGTAGGAATATAGCACAAGAACCTGATCAATCCCATGGAAATTGGGTAAAAAAAACTAGAATATTAATGCGACATGGTCACGCCAATGATGATCAAAATCTGACAAATATAGGAAATCAAAATGTAAAAAATGCCTATCGACATCATAAAACCCTTAATACAGAAAGGAGTGAGTATGCTCTCAAGTTCGGAATCCAATCCAAAATAAGGATGGTAAAAATTAGTGAAATATCAGGAATGATATATGCTAAAAACAAGTATGTTTCCTCCAATGAACACTTAAAGAAATGGGAAAGAAGGAGAACATGGTCAAGGCATGATCATTAAAATCGCATCAAACTCTATAGGAAATGGAGATTAAAACCAATTGCTTAGGAAATCATTAAGGACAGAGAAATCAGCTAACTGCTAAAACCCGGTCAAGCCAAGAAAGCAAAGGGTTCCCCCAGAAATTCAATTTTCAACTTCCATGACTTTCCCCTGACATTTCCAGGTTTTAAAAAAATTTCCCTGACGATTAAAACTGCGAAAATATGAATATGCCAATGTAAAAAATGCTATATTTATGGTTCTTTGTTTATAAACATGAGGTGAAGACAAATTTCAATAAGGAACCAGCAATGGAGCATGTATTGTAATAAAAACCTTCAAATTCAGATTAGTTTCTCCAAATTTACAATTTCATTATTGATCTCTTCAAACCAAATTGCTTGAGTTTCTTGACTTCTGCATCAAGAGGTTTGTTAAATCTCCCTGAGTATTTAAAAATAAAGCAATCTTCCCTGAGTTTTCCCTGCTTTTTCCAGGCATTTACAACTTCCCTGATTTCTCCAGGTTTTCCAGGAACCCTGAAACAGTGTCTTAAGCGATGTACACAGGCTTCCGTAGGGTGATCGTAAAGACCTACTCTTATAAGAAAAATCAACTTAAGAAAGTAAAATGAAACATGCAGAATGCAAACGTGCAGCAACAAAAGAGATAAGCAAAACGTAATAAAAAGGTAGGAAAAATAAAAGCAAAATGAAGTACAGAATATGCAGGAAAACACTAATAATTAAGCAAATTCAAGTTTTTGCACGCTCTTGGGCTTCTTTTGCTTGAGTGGAATTCTAGAGGGTAGGACTTTATGACCACCCTGTATAGTTTGTCCGTGCAATTTTTTAGGTGTTGTAACTCTAATTTTTCTACAGTTTTCTTGATTATCCGGAAAATTATTTCACGCCCAGCTCTCCGGATAATGGGGAATCCCCTGAACCTCAATTTTTATGATTACGAATTTAGGAGGTGTTCTATCTGTTTGCTAAAAAATCTAAAAAAGCAAACATTTGTTTCACTGGATCGATTGCTAAATTATTTTGCAATTTTTTTTGCCCGTGAAACGTACCCTCCCATTTGGTCACACCATGGCGTTACTTTCCTCGTCTAATGAAACATCATTAGGCCCACCTGAGGGCGCCATTTTGACACCCACCTGTAGGGACAAGGGACGCCATGGAGGAAGACCAATTGAGAAACGTGAGAATGCCCGAGCCATGGTCCATTATGCAAAACGAATCGATTTATAACATTTTTGCAACAATTTTTATGCCCCACAAACGTGGTTTTTGGGGGTCACGCATCATAAAACCCACAGTGCTGGGAGCGCCACCTGGGGGCGATCCTCGTCCAGTGGTGATGCAGTTCAAACGTTGGTCATGATGCCTGACAGCTTAATCTATCGATAGCAGACTATGAAGCTAAAAACAACCAGAAACAGTGACCGTGAAATTTTTTTTAAAAAAAATTGGAAAGAATGGGTGGAAACTGACCAATTTGCAAAATAGCGCAGAAAATCTGGCATCGTGCTAAGGAAATAAGAAAATCATCGAGAAACGAAAACTGAAAGAAATAACCCAGATCTTCACGTTGAATTTCATAGTATTGAAAACCTATTCAAATTCTAAACGAATTTCGTACCTTCCTTGTTCAGATCAAAATCGTATCTAGATTTAAAACCGAGTCTGATAATAAATCGTAGTTACTCACCACGTTAGTAATTAATGGGTGTTCCGATTGCATTGATAGATAACCTCAGTTTCTGTAGTGCAGTGCATTGTGGGGGCGTTCGAATTTGTACAGGGTGCTTCCAGGTTGCTCGGCTTGGTATGATAGATCAAGTCCCATCATGCAGCTCAGCTTATTTATTTTTATGTGTTTGCTCAGGATGTACGCGAGATTTAACAGAAAAGCACATTATATTGAAATTATGGCAAAAATTGCAACTTTTTTACTCATTGTTTCTTTGAAAGTTAACGAAAAAAAATATTCCCCGAGTCCCTAAAATCCATTGGCTGAGGACATGAGGGCAAGAGAGGAAAGAAATTAATCCAGGATTGAAATTGGCGCCGATAAACGTTTGCCAGGCTATAAATTTTGGTCCAAACAGGTTATTTTCATTTATGACATAATTGGCCACGTGTGCGCCTCTGTTTACAACCGTGTTGTTCTCCCTCGTTGGAATAATTGCAATTTGATAATTAATCTTTCTAAATCACATTCGCTTCTTCATTTGGCTTAAATCACGTCTTAAAAAATAAAGAAATAAAACGCGGCATGAATAATTCATCGGCTGCGGTTTTATGGTGGATTCCCTGGCGCAAAAATACACATTCTTCAGATGCTAAGACACTGAGAAATATTGATTCTACAGGGTGGCCCCGCGGTCCTTCCACAGTAGCAACAATGGATCTAAATTCGAAAGGGGGGTCATGAAGTTATACAGGGTGAGGCAGAAACAATTAGACGGATTTTTATGTACACTTTGCTTTATAAATCGACTAATTCTGTCAAACCCTGATTCAACATCACCAAAACTGACTGACTGCAGAATAACTCGTAGAATTGTTCAAAAAGTAATGACCCAACTTGTCACCATGATATTGATCCCGCTACACAGCTGGCCAGCTATTAAAATACTGAAGTAGTGTCTAATTTAAATTGTCTAATCACTTCAACCGCACCCTGTATCATCCCAGTCTCATCACTCCATCCCATCTGCTTTTTCACCAACAAAACCAAAATTCATTATTTTTTGATTCCAGAGCAAGGACGTCTGCAAATTAAAAAAAAATCGTTCATTTTTCATTTTTGTTTGTTTGACCTCAAAATTAAGGTTAATACCTTGCCGACCCCTGTAATTAAGATTGTGTAGGGTTTGCGTTTAATGCGTGTTTGGTCAATTAAACTTAATCGATATTAGTGCGTCAGTTTGCTAATTTTTTCCAAAAGTTTTTGCAAATTATGGAAAATCTGATTAACGTAAGAACTATAGAGTTTTCAAAAGTTTTGAACATACATTTTGCTGATTTAAATTATAATAATTACATGTATGTATATTTTCCACGATGCACAGAGTGAGCCTTTCGCTAACTACGCATTTTTTAAATTTTAAATTCCCGATTAAGTATTTATGAAAAAAAATACTTATTCGGAAGAAATCAATGTGTTCAAAAATTCCCACGTTTTTGTCTATCTTCTGCCTCTCTGTCACTAACATTGTCTAATGCATTTCAAGCTCGTCCTTTTTATCGCAGAAATTTCTTATAAAACTACTGTACCTTCACGGAGATGTTAATTCGAACTTAATTCGACAAAAGTCACTGAAATTGTTTAAGTTGAATCGCGCCCAAAAAACAGACCCCAAAGTGAATTATTCTCTTCGTCGAGCGCATTTTTTAAATTTCCGTAATTTTTGCAACTTCATTCGGCTTTCGCTTTTCTATTAGAGACACTTCATTGATGAATCTCCAATTTCGACCTTTTTCATTCACTAAAATTTAAACTTTTTTCAACTTTTTAACTCTGACAAATTACTTAGTTTCGCCATTGAAAAAAAAAAACGATTCGGTGAATCCCATGCCAGAAATAGCTATTTATGAACGTATTCGCTGGTCGACAATGCAGAAAAAATATATAAAGTTGGTATCAAGAAAGAGGATGGCTTGTAAAAGTTTAAAAAGAAGGAGGAGACCATTGAGCACCGAATTTTTTAGGCAAAAAAATGCTTTTCCCACGGATTGTGCTCTGGCATTGTCCGAGTCCCATGCAAGAAGGCTAGGCAGTTTCGCAAAAAAAGCTACAAAAATGTTGCTAAAAAATTACCATCTTATGTACGAGAGGGGGGTATCGGAACTGTTATGCTGAAACCCATGGTGGAAAAGACTTATGTAAAGTGCACTGATTTTTCTGACTTTTTATTTTTCTAAAATCCTGAATCTTAAACGGAAATTTTACATGCAGTCACTGCCCTGCGCTTTTATGTATTCGGGGGTTTGCACCAATTTGTACCACCAATTTGCACCAAAGATAGAAACCCCATGAATGAGAATCTGAGATGGGCCTAAGATTGGACAGGTGTTACATAGTTGGACATTCGATTATTATGTCACATATTATGTCATCGGATTAAAAGCTAACTAAGGGGTTTGGAAATAACCAAGAAATGATGTCATAATATATAGGCACTATGAGAAAGTGGGCTTCTCCTAACAACTCGTAGGCTGGCAGTGATTGCCTGCATGGTGGTTAAAGGGGCAGCTAAATCAGATATAATCACATTCTTGTTCAGTTACACTCGACTTCAATTTGTGATTTCACGCTTGTTTGGCTAAAAAATAAACGAAAAAGTTAATTTCAAAATTCCTAAAAAGTGTTAAAAACGGTGAAATATTTTTTCGTTAATTTTCAGCCTGCATTACTCCTTTGCAGCCACATTTCCAGTCTCACCCCCAACTCATTAACTGTAATTACGAGGCATTTAAGCGAGGAGATTAAACCGAATTCGAATGTAGGACAAGGAAAATGCGACCGAATTATAAGAAATCCCAATTTGATAATTTCATTTCAATTTGTTACACACGACGCGCGTTTGGCAATCCAGAAAAGCGGGGAAATTAAGGACGAAAACCGGATAAATATTAGTTAAAACATTCACGGTAACATGCAGTCCAGCACGAAAAACACCCAGGGGTTTAATTACTCGATGGCAAGAATGATGGCTGGACTTTAATTGAAAATTTGGCGAAGATATATTACGGCAACCGAACAGGTGCACTTTTTATCGAAAGCCCATATTAACAGCTGCATATGGGAATATCTGATATCTGGAGCAACGAATTCAACCCCGAGCAATACAGGCCATTCTTTTGATGGCTGAGTACATGGGGTTAAGTTCGACCCCCGAAAAAAAAGCAAGAATTGCACAGTTTACATAAAGTGAAATCAAATGAGAGCTCGATCATAAAAGCCCTAACACCGTAAAAATTAATTTTTAAAAGCTGTTAAGAGTTAGGAGGAACACATTTTGAAATGAGGTGAAGACACTCCTAGAGTTATCTATTTCACGTATTTGGTTCACGGGGAGTACCAGCAGGTGGCGCTGGTAACGCAAGAATCGAAAATGGCGCTATGCCGGGAAAAGCTCAATGTGCTGTTTCAGCCTGTTTGGGCCAAATTTCATAAAAAATGAGGAGTCTGAGGAGTTGAAGTTTCTATGTCATGAGATATGGAATGATACTTGGTTAGGAAACTTTAAAATCTCAACAATTCATAGCTATTCATAAGATTCACCAACTCCTAACGCTCATCATTTTTCTGTGAAATAGGGACCTTATGCAGACATGACAATGACGTATTTAAAAGTATAAAATGTTATATTAACCAAATACATGTACACGAAATGAAAACTGTTAGGAGCTCTTATACACTGTACCTCGCTCCAAAATGTGATCCTCGTAATTTTGTAATGAGGGCAGCTAGGGCTTTATGGTCACCCTGTATATAAACAGGAGATAACTGTAGAAATTAAATGTTCATCCTAACAGAGTTAAAAGGGAAATTCCCCATTTCTATACATGTACATACATGTGACTAAGTATGGCATCTTTTGACCATTTGTGTTAACAAATAACTATAGTAGAACCACAAAGTGATGGAACTGGAGGTCAGCCAATCAGAGAGATGTGGCTTGTCAATTAGCGCTTCCATGTTTGTTCAGTCGGTGAAAGTCCATTGATTGTACGCAACTAGGCTAAATTAATCGCCAACATGCGATTGGCCCCTATTGGTCGGCAGATGTGATCCAGTTCCATCACTTCGTATTTTTACTATAGCTACATGCGTATGTATGTGCGAGCAAATGAAATATTGACATGTTGATTTTCCTAACCACATGTACACTGTATTTCAAAATAAACTACTTTTTACTGACTTGGGGGAAGCCAGTTCGACGACTTAAGCTGAAATGTAAACGGGTCAGCTGACCCCTATGCCCTACTCTGCACTTGCAATAGTTACGAAATATTTCAGTTTCACATGGACAGAGTACTTTCTATTGGACTGCTTTGCACTGTCCCTAGATAGTGTTTAATAACACATTGTTATTGTCATTGAGTCAACAGTGTATCATATTGTTTTTGTAGACTACTACTGTTTACTTCAAGTGAGGGTCAATTCACGTCTGGGTCAATTCACTGCGGTCACCAAATAGTGAACTTTCGAGTATAATCAGTAATTGATCAGTGCAACTGACAGTGTAAATGACAGGGGTATCAATATTTCGAGATATGTCCTGAAATTTGCTTTTCCTTTTCCTGAAAACTCATTTTCACATTATCAATAGACCAGCCGAACGAGTCGTAGCTTTATTTTACTTAAAAATCCACGTAAAACCATCGCTCCTTTTTCTCCAAAAATTCAAAATGGCGTCTTAATTCCGAGCCCTGGTGGTATCAAGAGGCAATCGTTTCCTCGACCTTATCGCCACCTGGCGATCTTTACTGTAGTAATATTCCAATTAAGGCAAGGTTTTCGTGAGTAGGGGTAAAGGGGGGCCATTTTTTTGTGAATTTTTGGGTGATTTTTCACGTTCACTTTCCAGTGGTGGAGGAGGAGGCAGATTATGACATTGCTTTCGTAGCACGGCCGGTGGTGCGAGCGCCTTGGTACCTCCGTGGGGGTGCACCAGTTGAAAATGAGGCCAAATTAAGATAACCCCCTAGGCTGAACTTGAAGGAGGGGGGAAGGGGGCAGCACCTCTCCCCCATAGCCATATCGTGCCTCGCTCTCATTTGCATGTAGAGCACACGAATTTTTGGGGGTCCTTCTTCTTCGGAATATATTAATATAGTTTCGCTGAGGGCTAAGCCGGCCCTCCTCCTCCTATCTAATCACATCCTCATCATTTTTCAAAACTTTCAGTTTTATTTCCTCGGTTCGCTCAGAGGCTGATCTGCAGATTGATCGAACCGATAGCTCACATTCAAATTGGGTTAAATTTGCACCCGCACAAAAAAACTGCGCCACAATGTACAGGGTGAGCCATGGACCACTGACCTGACTCAAACTGAGTCATTTATACACGTGCATGTCCATGTAGTTATACGATGCTATACTAATATAAGACTGATACTGCATGACCAGGAGTTGGATTTACACTTGTATGAAGTCCCACAAGTTAATCAATCACCCATGACTTCCGCGGAAGTCGAGAAGATATCAAGGCTTCAAGAACATCAACGAAACTTGAGCAGAAGTCAAGGAATTCCTGACTTCTCACTTACTGTATGTGGTCAGGGAGAATCATTAGGATCATTGACCTCCTACTGAAGTCACTGAAGACATACTAAAGCCATTGAAGTCCAGCTGAGGTCATTAAATTTCCAGTCCCTTCAGGCAAGTTAATGAGAGTTTAACAGAAGCCAAGGACTTCTAGACTTCTCACTTCCGTAGTCAGGAAGTCTCATTGGCTTCACTGCCGTCTTACTTAAGTCATTGAAGACATGCATGAGATTTCAACGGAAGTCAAGGACTGCTTGACTTCTCACTTCCGTAGTCAAGAAGTCTCGATGGAGTCATTGAAGTGGCACATACACTGGGGTCTCTGCAAGTCCGAACGAGTCCAGCCTCGTGACTGCCACACACGTGGACACCCTGTACTCTGCGTGGTCAACAGGTTTCAGCAGAGCGAAATTCAGATAAATCTTTAGATCTTAATCCGCCGAAGGAAAGTGCTAGGTTTTTGCTCGTTAACGATGTCGAGTGCCTCCCTCTACCGTGACCCTGGTTCCCCAGGAGTTGTTTCCCATAGCAAATCGGCCTAGCTCTTAGTGCTGCCCCCTTTATTTTGCGGGCACCGTGTACGAGATATGCCCCTCGGATAACCCCTTCCACA
This sequence comes from Cylindroiulus punctatus, assembly GCA_034695085.1. Classification (NCBI taxonomy): domain Eukaryota; kingdom Metazoa; phylum Arthropoda; class Diplopoda; order Julida; family Julidae; genus Cylindroiulus; species Cylindroiulus punctatus. Next base: position 23,653 of record JAQFYZ010000998.1, read on the forward strand.
TAAAGCAGAAACTTCCCTAATTATTCTTACAGATAAAAAAACCGACTCCGGTATGTAGGCCGCACGACGATGAAAGTTTTGCTTCATAAGTCATTACGATTAAAACGATTTTTTTAAATTCGGTGGGTTGGGTTGTTTCGGAGCTTAATCCCATGTATCCAGTTTCGAACAAAAAAATGCAAAAATGGACTACGCAATATGTCCAGAACAATTACACAGTCTCGCGTTGCACATGATGGTCGTTCATACTATACAAAGTATACATCACATTATCGACTATGGAACGTTCAAGTACACGTACAGTGTATAATGTTACGTTAGGCAGGTGGTGACAATTTGGAACGTTCAAGTACATGTACACGAGGAGAGGGGGTGGTGACAAGATACAATGTACATGAATGGTTACATAGTCGACATTTATGGATCAATCTCAGACTTCAGAAGGGTTGCATCTACCACTCATAGCCCCGAGGAAGAATTTCATTCCACTGACAAGCAAACCAAAAAAAAATAGCTCTCGATGCGGTGGTCAAGAGAATCGGTCTTTTATGAGGTGCCCCCCGAGCGGCGATTAGGCGAGGTGCGAAATGCCACTAATGACCGCTGGGTCAAACGGGTGACGGGCAATAAAAATAATGCGCGTAACTGACGGAAGCAATTCGTGTCACGTGACCGTAAGTGACAGGCGCGTGCCGGAAACTAAGGTGGGCACAACAGGTGCGATCGAACCGAAATTGGATAAGTTAGCTCGGAGAAAAAGCAGGAAAAACATTTATATGGAAATGATGACCATTCTGTATTTACTGTTCTTTTTCGGGAAAAATACAAGGCGTATCATCAATTCCGCGTGGTCAATTCGGGACGAAGTTGATGGCAGTGCACGCATGCACAAAATCTGAAGATTCGTTTCCCTTTAATGAATTTCATTGCGGCTTAATCGATTTTTACCTGGTAGAATTTTGCCAGGGCATAACTCGTTTGTTTTTGGATATACACGTACAAGTCATTCCTCCTTTTATTTTTTAAATTAACAAAGACGGAATGGAACGCGCGAGAGTGAATTCGTTTGAAAAATCGCATTCGCGCGCGTGTAATTCGTTCGAAAATTGTTCGAAAATCGAATTTGTGTCCGTGCAGTTAGTACCAAAACCGACCACTGTTCGAAATTCCTTGGAAAATCGAATAAGGGCGCGTGTAATTCGTTCGAAAATTGTTCGAAATTCGAATTCGCGTTCGTGCAGTTAGTGCCAAAATCGACACCTGTTCGAAATTGGCATGGGTATGCGAAAACGCATTCTAGAATCCACCCAAGCTGTTCGATTGTCCACGAGTGAATTATCGAAGGACGAGGTGCGAAGACTGCAGAAAGGCGTTCACTACCGCCATGACCAGGAAGAGTGTATACTGTACATGTAGATACCACATACTGCATTTGTGCGTATTTTGCACAAGACGGAATCAGTGCGTGTCCCAAGCTGCCCCCCACACGTGACCGAAATGAAACGCAACAGTTGTTAGCACCACCAGCACCTCGCCCACCCTTCACCCCTCACCCGCTACCCCCTGGTCACCTCACCTTTCATTTCATTTTCTAGTGTGCACCTTTTCACTCACCTGGGACAGACGCCTCAACTGACCCTTGACCTCGAAAACCTTCGCGTTTCAAGTGTGAGTTAACAAGGGCGGGTCAAGAAGTACTCCTGGCGGTTTACATGTGCAGCGCCACCTGACGCTCGCAGTTAGTTCTTCAAGCGCTAACAGCCAAACATACCCCAGGGTGTAAATGCAAAACCACAACGCTAACTGAATAAAGTTTGCATAATTTGTTTTTCTGTCATTTTGGATCATTAGAACGAGTAAAATAATTTAACTTATTTGTTTCGAACTGTTCTCGGACATTTCGATTTGGAATTCGCGGTGCATTGTGGGGGCGCCCCCCTTTCGTCCGCCATGTTTGTTTTCGGGATGCACCCCGCGTTATCAATTATCCCGGTATGTAAATCAGGTTGCCCGAATTAAACTTTCTGCACGCCTTAAGTTCAGCCAGCAGATTCTGTCGTAATTCAAGCTGGCAATTAAAACGAATTTGAAAAGCACGCGCGTCTGACGTCACGGGCAGGAAATTGTTGTAAATGACAGCACGGCTTCCATCCCTATGTTGATTCATTAATCACGTTTCGGATCGAAAGCGAAATTAAACGTTTTTAAAACAGGAGCAGAAATTACGTGCTAATTGTTAATTCCCCAGCGAAGGTTAAGGCGTGCTGATCGATGGAAAAAGAAAAAACTAGAACAATAAGGTGGAAATTCAAATATCGCAACCTGTTGCCACACCGATAATAATTAATTGGCACGTTTCGCTTATTTGCCGAACACGGGGTCAAGCGAGGATGCAGATGGCGCCACTAGTTATATGCTTGTACAGGCCGGGGACAACTGCAGCGTCTTCCATGGTTAGCAATGCAGGTTTCTTACACTATATTTACATGCATACGTTAAACTACAGTCATACATAGTAAGCAATGCATGTAAACCTGGCTTACATTCTTTTAGATGACTCAAGGATTGAAGGATACTTGATTTGGGACTCATGGGGGTTGTTTGATTCGAGGCACCGCAAACCTAGCGAGTTGAAGTTGCTGCAAGTAGTAAATTGTAAACAAATTAAACAGGCTTAACTCGAGATGGGCACTTTAGTTCGATTCTATCGTTACTGCTAAATCTAAAACCAGATACAGTCAAACTCCCCCAACCCTCAGATCAGGCATGGGAGAAAATTGCTTCATCTGGTTTTAGCAAACCCAGGTATAGACCACACCCCTGAGGCACATGCTATTTTGTTATGAAGCAGAGGATTCTGGGTGCATGTCCAAAATGGGGTGTCCAAAAGTCGACTTTTGGATGGACGTCGTTTATGCACAGCCTTGGAATACTTTACTATTCCAGCTAATGTTCATCCATTTGACTAATTAAGCCCCTTGGAGGGGCGAAAAGATGTGAAATAACAATAAATGAACTGTGATTTCATCCCACTGTTCGAGGAAAGGCTGTTTCCGTTATACCCTGTATTTCGAAAGTGAAATTTTGTCGGGAAAAAAAAAATTAAAAATACTCGTTTCGCATGATTTTCTGGGCCAAAGAGATTTCCGAGTTTTATTAGCCAGGAAGAAAGTATATCCAAATTGGTCAATTTTTACGCAGCGCATTCTCCGGATGAAAAGTTACACGATGGGAATATCAGATGCGTGCCATTAAAACAACCAAAAACGATGTAATTGGAGTAAATAAGCCAAGTTTGACCGGCTACATGTATACACGCTGTTCTAATCAAAATTAACCTAAATATGGCGTCTGAAAACATTCTCCATCCCCTTCCCACCCCCCACAGGAAAGTACAAAAGACCCTATCGTCCATCCCCATCACCATTGTGTTAAAAATTGGAGTAAATCGAGGGCAGCGACACCTGTGCGATACTTTTCACATTTGGCTCACCTCATTTCCGTCGTAGTGCGGCACGTGCACGACCCCGGCGACCCCTGACCCCGACCGCGTCTGGAGGCGGCCATATTGACACACGTAATTTGGGCTCGCCCGGTGCATTGTGGGAGGCGTGCCATCTGGTGGGAGGTCCACCCACTAAGACCACCTGCAACTCAACGGGCTACCTGTGGCTAGTCATCTGACCACCGACATGGAAACTGCCTCCTCCAATTCCCAAGTTTACTCGCACTTTCAAAATGGCGTCTCTTAGCACTGCCTATTTTCACACGACCCAACTTGAGAACGCGCTCAAACTTACGAAAAAGACGTTTTCGCTAATGGCGTTCGTCAGAACAATATCAATAAAACATTGCGTATTTAGATAGTTGTAGAAGGTGTTGTTGGCCACCATGGCACAGTGTACCAGGATAAATGTTGATGAAATTTTGACAAAATTTAAAAGATTTAAAAACTGTAATGGTAGTGGACATTTTGTGACATTAGGATTATGTGTCAAACTTATATGTGTCAAAAATTTCAAAATACCGATAAAACTGTCGGTCCAACAACACGAATTTGGGACAATTTGAAAGAAACTGAAAGGGTGGGGCATAAATAGTTAGACGATTTAAATTATGTGCTGCTTCAACAATCTAGATGTTGGTCAGCCAAAACGCACACTGGTGTGTACAGGGGTTAACAGCATTACGATCATGGTATGAAATTAGTGTGTCAGGAATTCCAGGACCCTACATTTTTGAAAAGGCTACAGATTAGTCAGTTAACGTCAGCTCAGGGTATACAGCAGAATTACTGATACTATGGGTAACGTGACAATGAACATTTTAATGAGTTAAATATACGACTTAATTGTCATTAAACCTAATCGTAATTGAACTTGGATTGAACAACATGTACATGTATCTGTATTGGGGGAAAGCACACTATCTGGTCTCAAACCAGTTTCGACCATAAACAGTTCAAACTTTACCAGGGATTAATCAGTTGTTTGAGCAAAAAGCAAAAAGTGTTCCGTAACAGACTGGAGCGCCGCCATGGCATGATGGCGAGAAAACTCTTTCCACGTTGGTCATAATCCTGTTCTGGTTCCCACAACCTTTCCCTCCCCCTCCCCCCCATGAACCTCCTTAAATTGATGGAGGAAATGGTCGTGTCTACCTGCGCCATGTTGGTCCCACCTACGGCGCTCTCGAGCAGGTCGCGAACCGCAGCGTCCCCCTGCGGCGCTCCTGGGTGTGCCCCTTGTGTGGTATATGCGGGTGCAACCCTTTGCGATGGCGTGCACCCTCATCGTTACATCGCCACCCCCGCCGCCAGGGGTCACTGCTCCGTGGCGCCTTGCGTGCCAGTCTGTCTTATCTAGCCCAGTGCGAGAAACCGTCACGATTACCAAAGAAACACTAGGACTGTGCTAAGAATGGACCAAAGTTAAGGGATAAATACATGCGTAATAAGAAACAGCGCCCTCTATGGTCATGCCCTTCGATCCGGAGATTATCCCAAACATGGAAGATGTCGAATTTCGCCCTTAATCCAGCTCTTCAAACCATGCAGAAGACAACCAACAAATTCAATTCAATTCAACACTCCCTGCTCCAAATGTGCACAAAATATTTACGTGCAGCCTGTATATTCAAACCACACTTGTCTTTTCGTTTTTGTTTTTTCAATTATGCCTAACATTACATGTACATAACCTAACCTGAACTGACCTGATCCAACTCAAATTAACCAAAAATCCCCATTTACATGTAGCTGCCCCTTAATGTCAAGCAATCACTGCCAGCTTAGGGGCTATGAGGGAAAGCCCACCATTCCAAGACACACATTATAGCACATCTATTGTATACCGAAGGAGTAGAGATAAAAATTGTATCGCATATATGAGCTAATATTTTCATTTTGCTGAAATCTTGAC
>JAQFYZ010000999.1:0-29072 GCA_034695085.1 Cylindroiulus punctatus
AGGCCATCCAGCACAAGCATCCACACCAGGGATGACCTGGGTGGGCTGGGGTCAACCCTTCACACCCCAATTGACCGCCACCCCCACAAGTTGCTGCCCACACATTCTTCAGCGCAGCGGATGATGTCACCACCGCTATGCTGCCCAACCCTTCTCCAGGTTGACCCGAGCAGGTCAAGAGGTCAGGGGTCACCAGCCACCCCCCCATGATGCTCCGCCGCGAGCACGTGTGACATGACACTGTTGACAGGCATTGGTGCAGCCGTCCTCGACGTGCCCCCCCACGCGGACCCAGGGTCCCAAGGGGTACCCGAGGGGTACCCAAGGGGGTGCCACCCGACCCCCCGGACAAGGGCCCCCCAGGGGTGCGACCGAGTTGACCTCCATGACGCACCATGTGCTTTTTCCGGTTGGGTAACCTCGTGACGCGCTGGAAGCCTCCCATTGGTTAACTTTGAAATAATCACACTCATGTTAGACCTCTCTCCTGATTGGCCCGCACTGGCCGCACTAGTCAGGTTAGTTACGTCACACTTTTTCGTCACGTGACCGCCGGTCGCCATTTTGGGGATACCATCCACTGTTAGCGCCCAAGTGGCAAACGGAGCGTCGTGTTTGGTGGCCCTCGGAGCGGATTTGGCCAAGTTTTTCGGAGCGGGACGAATTCCGGAACAACTCCAGGTAAGACCGGGAAGGGCGCGACTCCCGCCGCAAATAGATCGCTTTTTGAGCTTTAAATTGCGCGCTAAACTTGGAGATCGATGCTAACGATATTGTCATGCTAGGGCTGGGAAGGTGAATCCGCTGACCGGTAGGGGGAGATTGATAAAGATCCCGCATTTTATAGCTTTCTCCAATGTCAATAAGTGCGGAAAAAGCAGGAAAAAGCGCGGATTTGGCCGCGGACAGGAACGGGCTTCCACCCAAGGGGTCCCGTTCTAAATAGAACCCCCAGCTTACCAAAACCTGGCTATTGCGGACGGCCCGCTTATACAGGTTCGGCGCTTTTGTGCGGGCTGGCGAAACGTGGAAGCGCTCCTCCGAGGGGCGAAGTCGACCCCGCACACCAGATCGCAGCGGGGAAATTGACGCTGCTGGGACACATAACCAGCAGAATTCAATTCGGAAACAATTTGATCTCAACACGAAGCGGGAATGGTATCCGCATCGGGGGAGCGGGAGGGAGCGCTACAACGGCACGCTCCCTGGCCGCCATCTTAGGCCCAATCCAGGCTTAACATTAGCACGGCGTTCTTTGTTGTACGAACCGAGCATTGTTCGGCTCGTTGCGCTGAACGTTCCAACCAACCTCCAACCGCAGACGTTCTTTTTCCGAATTTTGTCGGACGTGGAAAGTTGGCGCAAAAAACTGACCTACAACAACGTTTCCGAACAGGGTTCATTCATCGGAGAAGAGGTCGCTTTTGCAAGCCTCGTTTGCGTGCGGCTACGGTTGGGGTCGCCACTGCCATTGGTGCGATGCGAAATCGACTTGCTCAAATTCCTGCATTTTTTGTCATTTTCGCCAAATTATAACTTTTGCTGGAGCGTTTATGGGGGTGGGATGAGTCTGGATGGAACTTGGGATCCGCAGAACGGCCCTGCGGCGCTTTGATGGTGCCTGGGCACCAAACTTTTGTTGCGGTGTCAATGCTCTTTCATTCTCTGCATAACTGCATTAGAATGCTAGCGTTTTGGGGCGCAGGTTGGCCCTCGGTGCATCGACTGTCGTTGTAAAATATAAACCCGGGTTGGAGTTCTCAGTTTTTCAGTTTAAGCGCGAAATTTCCCGCCACATCGCATCCCAGCTTCAGCACCCTATTGAAAAACATTCTGCAGAATTCTGCATACTCTGCAGACATTTTTTTGCAGAACTCTCTGCAGAACTCTGCAGCAATTTGATATGTTTTCCTGCAGAAATAATTATGCAGAGGAACTTCTGCATAACAACTTCTGCAGAAATTTGAAGTTGCATTAGTTTGCAAATAGTTTTGACACAGTACCATTGTTGCAGTGACAGACCTGCCGAGCCTTGGAAAACTATGGGATTACGAGATAAAATTTATCCCGGAAGTTGGGTAATTTTGCTGGCCTGTTGGAAATTGAGGTTTTTGAGTTGTGCCACTGCTGATGCTGGGTTGATGTGGTTCGAGTATTGGGTCCTCCTGGGGGGTCTGCTTTTGGATCTGCTTTGGGTCTGGGTTTTGATAATAGACCTACATGTACATGTACGTTTGGCTCAAATCCATCATTTGGGATCCAGTTTTGCAAAAAAAAAATGTCGCACGTGGCATTTCTTTTCATATCGTCACTGTGAAGCAACGACTCATTTATACTGAAAAGTCCAGTACGAATACATCGCGGTTTCATTGTTGCTTCATTATTACTTTTCGGAGCTATAGCTTACGTCATCATTTTTTAGGGGTGGGGGTGAAATCGTGAAAATGTAACGCCCCCACCTCCGACAAATGACAGACACTAAAAAACTATCAGAATGACAATCATTGGTAACTTGAGGAATGCGACATCCAGATAGCAGTTCGATCTATTTGATTATCGCAGTATCCCCTCCCACATGTTATCATTTGAAGAGGTGAAAGGGATAGTACAAGTACATCTTTTATTTTTTTTTTAGTTACGTGCAAAACTGGAGTCTGCAGATGTTAAACTGTTGTAAGATGATTAATGTCAAGAATGCCAAAGTTTTTGTATAATGCAGCTATACAAACATAAGCTGACAGAAGGCATCAAAAGTTTGAAAGGTACATTGGAATAGCAGCATTGTTTACTGGTTAAAATGCTTATTCACCACTATCAATTTTACCCCTTCATTTGTTGTCAACATATTTAGCGGGGAAAAAACATGATAACATCATATTTGAAGGTCCTTGCTTATAGTTGAACCATATCGTGTGATGTTCCATCATTGAGTCCATTATTGACTGATGTAAAATCACACCTAGTATGGGAAATGAATTTTGTCACATAAAATAATCGATAAAATCGATAAAAAATTGTCAAATGTGCTGGATACTAATGTATCTGACGTGATATCCCTTCTTAGCAGCTTGATGTGACGTTGGGAATGTGTATGCAAATAACGTCATGCCATTTTGGCACATTTTCATATTTTCCCCAATTTGGCCTCAGCAAGCTGATGTACGTGTACCTCAACTATGGGAGATGAGTAAAATTACCAATACGTGTATTTTCAAAAAACATCACTTGTTAGTTCAAATGTAATGGGCGCCTAATATTTCAACAAATACACATTGTGTAAGGCCTGGTGGTGATTGGTTCTGATTACTGACCATTATCGGATTTTTTGGATAACTTAACCCTCAGCGTCGAATTATTGACAGCAACATTTGACTATACTTTGATGAGTACAAGAATTTGTAGTTATTTTAATGGGGCCTAGGCATAGATTTTAATTTGGAGAGGTTTGATTAGGTTTATTTTTTACCCATAGGCTACGTAACGTTTATAGTCTGTGAACCTCTATTTGACTATCCAAGACGTCGCGTATGATACGTTTAGCAATATTTACTGCGTTTTCAATGGTTTTGAACAAAGTAACCTAGCAAAAAATATTCCAATAAATTGCAATTATTCTACCATTAATGGCACTTTTTTACATTTATGGCGAAATAACTGCAATATATTTGAATATTTTCGGAATATTTTTTGCTGGGAAAGTACATGTATCTATTTACTTTTGAGTTACATTGTATTTGTCAACATCAGAAATGCAGAAGTTGAAATAAAAAAATTACAATTACGTTAATTCTTAATGACTTTACATGACCACCCCTGATCAAATATTCTTAGATTCAAGAAATTTTATGCACTTGTGTTTTTCATGTCATCCTTTAAAAAAACGGTTCCTCTTCTTTGTCGCACTTATTTATTTGGATTTTCTTATTTACTAAATTAATTTTTCTTCCTTTTTTTTCAGGAGTGATGACCCCACCCAGTCTAAACATCTGGTCAATCCTTAATTGTTAAGGCTACATACCATGGAAGTTGAAAACAGTGCTAGTGGTGATGTCAGTGATGACAGTGTCGTTGATGAAAAACGAACGAGAACTATAAAAGATGGGAGATTGCATCGATCGTATAAAAAACCAACGTCTGAGAAAGATGGCAAAATTATTGCAAACTCGAAGGTGGCAACACCAAATGGCGACTGTAGTCGTGACAAGGATGACGAATCCCTCGAAGACATGGACACAGAAGATCAAGCAGAGGCATCATCTCCCAAAAATAGTTGTGATGATGACCAAGACTTGTTGGTGTCTGAAAATGAAACTGAGGACAAACTGAACGATAAAGACGGTGAAACGTCCGAAGACCAGGAGGATGATGTTTCTGAAAAAGATGAGTCTGAATTGCTGCCTGCAGAAGCGGCGAAAAAGGGCAAAGTATCAGAAAACGAGAACAATAGCTGTGAAAAGGAAAGTGAGTTATCCGAAGTAGAGGATGAAGAGGCACCGGAGATTATTGATGAAGATACATCAGAGGGCAAAGATTCTTCTTCGAAAGAGGGAGGAGTTATCAAGAAGAAAAGAAAATCAACGGAAGGAAAATCTCCTTCAGATTGTCGAATCCAAGAAGAAGATGGTGAGGAAGACGAGGATGATGTCGGAAGTGATTCCGATGCCGAAGTCTTAGCCGAAATTGTCAAATCGAAAAAGGAGTCCAAAGGTGTACAAGAAATGAGTGAAGAAAAGGTTGTCAAGAACGATAGTGAAAAGTCGGCGAAGCCGGCTTCACGCAGCAAAGACCAGACCATCATAGTTACGGAGACGAAATCTCTGGCCCAGGCAATTAACGAGGCTGTTAAACAACCAGATGGAAAGCCCACTCTGGTCATCATCGAGACCAAGTCCCCGTCGACTCAAAGCGGCGCCAGCAATGGCGTTGTTACTACGACCAGCACGTCCGCAACTTCAAAATCGACTGCAAAGGCTTCCAGCCGGTCATCTACACCTCAGCCATTCCAGAACTCCCTGCGGTCGGCCCTTCTTCAGGGAAGTTTCGGAATGGCCACTCGATCTCAAACCAGACCACCTCCATCACCTCAGACTCCCACCCAGACAAAGGCTCAGACAAAAGCGGACGGGTCGCAAGGCATCGCATTGCAGGACGATGCGGAAGTTAATGTATATACGCCGTCGTTGCTCGTTCCCTATTTGTTTGAAAGTGCACCGAAGGAGAACCTGTCCGAGTTTCTGCGCAAGATCGCTCCTCCCGAAGTGGCCAAAGCCGAGGAGGAAAAGCGTAAGAAGGAGCAGGAGGAGCTGGACGACTGCGAGCCTCCCTTGCCCTCGGCGAAGCCCAAGAAGACGTATTTCGATACTGCCCTGGGACAATTCTTCGTTGACATTGGATTGTCCCAAGTGCAGCAGTGGGTCCAGACCGAGATTCTCAAGGCCCAGAAGCGGAAGCTGGCCAAAGGCTGGAAGACAAAAGAGCGCGAAAGCATGGTGGTCAGTTTGACGCGCAACCTCGGTGATATCAAGGAAAAGAACAAGCCGTTCACGTTCGAGCAGAAGAAGTGCAAGCGGTGCAACTTCCTCACGGAGTCGCAGACCGTGCTGGACCACCACCTGGAGACCATCCACGTGATTGCCGGGAAGATGTTTTGCAGCTTCTGCGAGTTTGCCACCGCGGAGGCGTCGCAGATTTTCCACCATTTGTACATTCAACACAAGGCGTTTGGCCGTCTGGAACGACCGCTCGCGCCTCACATGTGCCCCGTGTGTACGTTCGAGGACAGTGCGAAAGCCCGGGTGACGCGGCACATGTGGAAATGCCTGAAGACGTTCGTCCCCGAGAAGAACATGACGCCGGCAGGTGATTTCGAGCCACCTGCAAAACGCTTGCGGCACCTTGCTTCGGTGGCCACCTTGAAAGCCATGCGGGCCGGTGTCGAAAGGGAGACTGCGGCCATCAACTCTGTAAATCTGGCCCAGCAACGCCAGGCGGCAACGTCGCTGCTGTCGCCCCTTCTCACCCAGCATCAGTTGGCCAACCGTGGTATTCCGCAGCCCATCCGTCCCAAGCCAGGTGACCTGCGCCTCACACCTACGTACGTGCAATCCGTTCTCAGAGGAGCGTATGGACAGCCGGGCGTTACCATGCGCAGCATGTCGCCTTCGCTGACCAGCCGAAGCATTGCTCCGTCGATAACCACTCAGAGCCTGACAAGCCAGACGGTGTTGCGGCAAAGTAACCCGTCCCGCGGTGCCTCCGCGGCCCAATCTCACGGTGCCTATTTGACGCGCCAGCAGAACACATCCACCATCACACCAATTTCGTCAAGCGCAACACCCACTTTCTCGATACACGGCAACCAGCTTTATCAGGTGGTGCAAACCTCCACAACTGGCGTGCCGCTGATGCGCCCTGCTTCCGGAAGCAACTTCACGCCGCCTCGGTTCACTATTCTTCCTACGACACCCGCCACGGTGAACACGAGAGGGCCGACCCCCGTCGCCCTTATTCCTAACCTGGCCACCACCAACAAGCCAGCCACGGTGTCGGTCAGTTCTTCGATTGGCATTAGCTCCAACTCGTATTCGACGTCTTTGCGCACTACGGCCTCGTCTCTGACACGATCCGCGGCGCAGCTATCCTCCAAGCCCAACATCTCCATAACCCCGGTCAGCAGGCCGACTCCCGCCAGGTCCTCGATGGTTTCCTCATCAACGCCATCTTCCAAAACCACGATTTTGGCCTCAAATTCTGGCCAGCAGGGTCGACCTCAGCAGCCGGCCAACCCCTCCTATGTCGTGTGTGAAATCTGCGACGGCTACATCAAGGATCTCGACCAGCTGCGCAATCACATGCAGTGGATTCACAAGGTGAAAATCCACCCCAAGATGATCCACAACCGGCCACCGCTCAACTGCCAAAAGTGTCATTTCAGATTTTTCACCGACCAGGGCTTGGAGCGGCACTTGCTGGGCTCGCATGGATTGGTCACGTCGAGCATGCAGGAGAATGCGAACAAGGGCAAGGATGGCGGACGATGCATCATCTGCGGCAAGGTTTTCTTGTGGAAACTGGTCATCCACATGGCCAAGGACCACAAGATGACCCTGAAACCTGCTCATTTGTCGTACAAGTGCACGGTGTGCTCGGCCACCTTCAACATGTACCGCCTGTTCGAAACCCACGTGTACGAAGAACACAGCACCGTGGCCAAGAGGGTTTTGGACGGCCAGAAATCGTATTCGCCCCTGCCCCAGGCCACTCCGGCTCTTCCAAAATCAAAGGTTACCATCACCCCCAGTCCATCGACTAACACCGCCACCGCCAACATCCGCAAGGCGCTGGCTTCGACTCGCTCGGCAACGGCAGCCTTAGCGGAGCAGAGCAAAGTAGTCGAGATCAGGTCCTGCGTGGACTGCGGTAAGGATTTCCAGCGCAGTGGCAAGTGCACTCGCCACTGGGAGAAGACCAACCTGAAGCCATGCCACGCCAAGCTGTGCCGCATCGACACGTGCGAAAAGTGCATAGAAAAGGCAGACAAGAAAGACGAGGAAGCGCAGGCGGCAGCCTCCAACGGGAAGGCGGCTAGCGGCAAGTCGACCAAAAAGAACCATGTCGACGACGATTGTGAAATTGTGGAGGAGACTGCGCCTCCCCCTGCAAAGAAGCTGAAAACAGAAGTGGAAATAGTGTCCGTGGAAAAAAATGTGGAACAATCGGATGGGGATGACGTGTTCGACATGGAAGTAGAAACTGTCGATGACGACCATCATAGTTCGGGCGATGCCCACACGGACGTAGAATCTGATTAAGGACAGTGATTTTCTAGGGAATCCTTTTAACCTAGCCTACAAATGTTTCATGGATGCAAAAGATTCTTGTGTGCTTTTATGCATTATGCGATAAGCAGCCACGCACATTTGTTCAGGGAACTATGCGCCACCATGAAACGTACAGGCGATGCCCCATCCTTGTTTTATAGTTATTATGGTATTGTTTAATTGACTGGGACTATTTATTTTTCTGCGAAGAAGTAAAAGTGAGGATTGAGGACTTCACATCTGCCGGCAGCATCTGAAACATGCAAATTTTATTTCTACCGTACGTTCCTCATTCACGTAGGAAATCGCATTAATGTAAAAAAACACACGTACTCATTTCTTCATATAGACATTTGAATTGCATTTCTCATCAAAACATCTCCGAACTGCAAGAACTGCTATTGGGCACGCCAGGGCTTCGTTCATTTATTTGTTGCATTTCCTGGTGTTCCCTTACAAAGTGTATCATTTGTGCGGATTAGTTTCTTTTATTATTTTGGATTGTTTGATGTCTGTCGGTGCACTGAAGGCTTAAGTATTGTCCGCAAATTTTTGTGTGCTAATATCACATTGGATATAAGGGCCTTACAAAGGACTTTTTCCAGTGCAGCCTTTTTGTGTTAATAAGTTCATTAATTATCATTGGATAACACCCATTACATTGCACAGGCCCAAATCGCCTTCTTGATTTTGACTTAGTGAAGCTAAAGTGAAGGTGAAGTGGGAATGCGTCCGAAACTGTTTTATTTCAGCAAATGCCATGCACACTGCAAATGTCTCGCCAATCTATAAATGTTTACGAAAATATTGGTGGTTTAATGCACAGAAACTGTGTCCTGTATTCTGAAACACACGGGAGACAACTGTTGTGTGCACATATTGATTGTCCAACCAAATTGGGAAGAGGATAATAGCATTTTCAATTTATAGTAGATCCATGATCCACCTGTTCCTACAGATTAGGTGTTCACACACATTGTATGGCGTTATTGCAATATTATTTCATGTTTTTTTTGCGCAATATCTGGACGAAGTCATAAAGGAGAAAGAAATTGGGTTTTCTCGGTTCTGGACAATGGACTTTTCAATATCTGTACTTTGAACCATCGATATCTTCGGAAAATGAAATTCTGCATCCTAAACTAGCCGTTAGGGGAACTGCACCTGATGTCATGATTTTCTCATTTTCGCTAGTATTGATATGGTCATTCATTGCAACATATCACAATTCAAATTTTGCAACATTTTTCAACGCCATTGAAAAATTTTCCTCTTCTTTATTACAAGTACAATAATAATTACTATAGTCAAACCAAGAAGTGATGGAACTGGGTTAAACGTGCCGACCAATAGGGTCCAATCACGTGTTGGCGGTTGATTTAGCCTAGTTGCGTACAATCACGTGCTAACTTTCACCGACTGAAGACACATGGAAGCGCTAATCGAGAAGCCACATCTCTCCGATTGGTTGTCCTTCAGTTCCATCACTTCTTGGTTCTACTATAAACTTTGCATATTTTAATTAGACTAATTCTTCATTATGACTGTTGACGTTAACTATGCATGTCCTCTACTGGCTAGCTGTGTTGTCTTGCTTGGATGTTGCTGAATGACATCTGTACACATCTGCTTTTCGGAGTGTAACACCCAAAATCCATTCAGTTATTGTTTTAGCCTCAATTATTAATCAGTCATTCATGATGTCTAGCAAAATTCTGATAGCACTATTGGGCAGTCGATTGATGAGAAATGGGATTTTTTTCTTTTTATCTTCGATATCAGGTGGAAATACGAGCTTCAATTCATTTTGCTTTTCTGTTATATTTTACACCCATGTTAAAAGTTAAAACTATGGACACAGAAAAGCAACTGTCCAAGCTGTCCTTTTTCACATTCACACACATATGGTCTAAGACAGTTTTAATTTCATTTTGTTCAAAACATACTTGATTGTAAAATACTCAGTAACATCAGTGATTTTGTTGAATAGTTCATGGTTTTTCTAGTTGCATTTTTGTAACTAAATGATCCAATTTTTTTGCACTCAAATGGGTAATTGCCAAATCCTTAACTAGACATGTTCTAAAAGTGTATGAAATTATAAAACTTTCAAAATAGGTACCACCATGAAGGCTCATCAGTTGTGAGATATCTTTGTTACCAACAACATTGTCCTGAACTGCTACTTAAAATTTAATAAGCTTTTTGTAGATGTTAAGGAGCTTATTGAAAGAAATGAAATGGTGGCCATTTAATATGAAATTTATTCCTTGTTTAGTAACGCCTTGTGCAGTTCTGGTACATGTATTAGCGCTGCATTGCAATTGTCTGTAGATTTAGTGGCTGAACTATTACCCCTTGCCTCATTTTTAATCCTAGGTTTTAGAGAAACAATCTTTAACAATAAGATGCAACAGGGTGTGATGGCATGTATAAGCTTTTGTGTATTATGGTGAGTGCTGAAATAAAAATTCCTAAACTTGAATTTAACTTTAGAATTATAATTTGGTTCGTCCATATTGTGGGATACAAAATGAAACACCGCCAGGGTTACAGGTGATAATTAATGGAAATGCGATGTGTTACTGCTGAAAGTAACAATTATCATGAACAACATCGAAACTTAAGATCGGGTGATTGGCTAAGGATTTCTTTTCCCCATCCCAAACGTATATTTCCTTTTAAACCCCTCACTCTTTGCAATTAAGTATGGTTAGCTGTATGTTAGCATATTGTTTTGTACTCAGTTAACATGCCATTTTATATTATCCATTTAAAATATTGTATTATTATAATCACATTTAAGTAATTTTTCTTTATTAAAACCAGCTGTAAATGCGGGCATACTGGTTCATTTTGAAATCGTTCTGCATTCCCACTTGTCTGGGAAACTGTAATTCGTGGAAATTAAACCTTTGTTCTGGGGATCTATTGGCCAAACCATTTTGTGCAATTAAAAGTTGAAATTACTGAATTAAAAAATAAATCTGGCACTATTCTCAGAAAGAGTTCTTATGAATCCTTTTATATTAAATGCATACTATTATACATGTGCAGAGATTTTTTCATCCTTTGAGTTGATACCTTGTTAATATGAAGAACTTTTGCTATATATCTCTTATAAAGACAATTGTTTATTGAAATGTGTATACTGTACATGTATAACATATACACATGTCTGTTCATATAGTGCGAAAGTTTTTGTTGAGGAAACTTGTCATTCACTCCAGTTTTTATAATGAATAATTTCCTAGGATTTTTTCAAATGTCGTAGTACAAGTATGGATTTCTAAGTCTTCTAACATTGCTTTTCCACTATTTTCAGAGCATTTGGTACTGTAAGAGGACGTTCTGGAACCCCAATTGCTTTTGGAGTAAATGTCACCAAAATTGTACCAGAGTTGCGAATTGCATGGTCTTCTCGAGCCGGAACTGCTCCTGTAAGAATTTATTTTAGTTGATCTCAGCTTTTTAAGTTAATATTGTTATCAACTACATTAGTTAGTTACCGTGGCACTCTTTGGAATTCTTTAATCTCGTCGTCGCACATGCTTCCAATACTTCCATTTTATCAGCAACAATTTTCTCTTGAATTCTTTCTCTTTCTTCCTTTTCTATCTAAAATATAATAATCCTTAATAACCTAGAGAAAACTTGCTTTCAGTGTTAATTGGAGTGAATATTGAATGCGTACCTTCATTTGTTCTCTAATTGCATTAGAGTTAAGCTTTTGCCTTCTCATTGCATTTTTTTCCTTGATTTCAGAATTGAGGTTTTGAAGTTTCACAACTTCTGCCTTTCTTCTTTCAATCAGGTATTGTTTGTCATCTAGAACATGCGTATTTAGCATTTAATTAAACTTCAGAAATGATTTGAAGATACAAATGTAGATGTCATCACCTGGTATGGATTCCTCAATTTCAAGCCATACTCTTGGCTCCTGTTTTATCAATGTAAATTCAACAATTCCATTCCCCACTTTTCCATGACTGTTAAAATGATCGACACTGTGATTCAGGAAAAGTTCCCACAAATATGGCGCACAGTTAATCTATAAGAAACGAAATCCAAATTGTGTATACTGTTGCTAAGCAACCAAATCCAAACACTTGCATATTTGGAATATACTTGCCTTAATGTACTTGTCTGTGATGAAAATATCAGTGTTCTGAATACGTACCCCAGGAAAGGGGACAACAAGATGTACTTTTTGTGTATCTTCTGACCATGTATAACGTTTCAAAATGATTGGTGACATGTTGAATTTTTTAAATTACAGATCGCTGCATCAACATTCATTCAGCCAATATGACAGATGGTGGACCAGGCTAAGTTTATGCCGAGGGGGAGGCGTGACTTAGAACACAAGGTGATTGGTTAATATTTATTCAAAAATTACTGCATACAATCTATGCAGGAATGCATGTTCACGATTTTGGTAATGCATTAGAAGGAGCCATGCAGTTGCCATCAGGGTAACGTTCTTGAAAGCGCAGGACCAAGTCAGGATCCAGAATTCTCACACCATCAAGTTGATTACCCAATGTTATCCTATGGAGAAATTAATGTTAATGTTGACCAAGTAGAAATCAAAATTCTCAAAAAATTCTGAAATTAGCGCAAATATATACCAGTTAGGCTGAATGTTATGTGGTCTTCCAAACAACTCAATCTTTCTTGTACCTGGCGAGAGGCGTTCAATAATGCCATAAATTTCGTCAGGCTTGTGGCTGGTGGCCCGAACTTCTGCGACAATTACGTCGCAGTCCAAACCACGGTTAATTGAGGCGGCAGCACCTTTCATGCCGACCTAAGTCAAAAATAATTTTTGATTAGCATAATTCCAAACTTCCGTCAAAGACTAGTAACTTACCAAGCAGTGCTCCTTGCCATGATTAAGCCAATGGCCAGTTCGACCTGTCCGAATAATTCTTTGAAGTTGATTGGTTTTAACCCAGATGAGTTCATCGCATCGCTCATAACCCCACAATTTCAGACACTCGCGACCTAATTCCATTGCTCTAAATGAAAGACAACAAAAATTTAGAAGTTATTTGGTCTAAATTAGCACACAAAAATTCACAATATTGAAATTTAATAATAATGGGGGTTGAAACAAATTGTAAGC
Organism: Cylindroiulus punctatus; assembly: GCA_034695085.1. Classification (NCBI taxonomy): domain Eukaryota; kingdom Metazoa; phylum Arthropoda; class Diplopoda; order Julida; family Julidae; genus Cylindroiulus; species Cylindroiulus punctatus. Next base: position 12,949 of record JAQFYZ010000999.1, read on the forward strand.
CCCTACTTAATAGTGATACAAAACCCACCTTCCTGTTACCCAGAGGAATATCAGCCCTTCTTCTTGTAGGGCAGGGATGTTGAGCTGTCTCATCTCATTGTCTGACATGGTACCATATGGTAATTCCATGTGAATGTCCCATGGGGGATCAGCCATAACGACTGCAAATTTTCCCAAGATTGTCATGTCAAAGTAGCGTAAATCACATTGAATCCACTAAAAACAAAATTATTAACCATTTTATTGAAAAACGTTGAATCAAAACAATTTGATGTTAATTCTACCTGCTGGGGATAGAGGGTTGAAACCGGCGTAGTCTCTGGACAAAGATTTGAAACATTCTCTTTATCATCGTCTTGTTTCGGAACATTTTCTTGATTCGAAGGCAAAGTCGAATGATCCACTTCATAATGCACATACTAGAAGTTGGTATGTCATTATTTAGTACATAATGTTTGACACCAAGCCACAAATAAGTAAACTGATAGGATGATAATAACCTTGCATGTATCCATGTGAAAGCAGGTATTGAGAAAAGAACAATCTCCTAGTGATTCTAAAAATGAACCAAAGAAAACGCGATTTTCCAAATTTTAATAACCCATTTTGTAAATTTTGGATCTCAATAATGAATAATGACCATAAAAAATCCATACCATCTGTATGCTTCTGGATTATTTTCTTGAAGTGCAATTTCCGGCATGGCTCTCTTGTACCACTTAACTTCACACACTCTTCTTTTGTTCCATGAGGGCAAAATTCTTGCACTTGGGCACCCCCTTGGGACCTGAATCTCTCTGCCAGGGATCGCTCTTTGGCAGAAGGCTTGCTCAACAGTTCTAAAATTTCCTCTCCCATCTTTTTACTTTCTTTCTCTCGAGTTGATGGCAATGAAAGTAAGCTCTGAAAATGGGCCAAATTTGATATTGCATGGTTGTAAAAATTCACAAATAAATTAACTCGAGAACGGTAAGATAATTACTTCAATGCTTTCAACATGCCGTTTGACGTTTTCACGCGCTACAGAAACATTGGTTTGCTTTGTAACCAATTCCAGGGCTTCACCACTTTCACTGCAACATAAAATGATAGTATCATTATTTTTGAATTCTTTTTGTGACCACAACTGTGTGCATTATATCTTTCAAATGACTTGGACATATTATACAAACCCTATTGCAGCAGAATTATCAAAAGAATTTCTTGAAGCTGCATCCAAGTCATTGGCCACAGCCGTTAGCTTTTGAAAACGAAAAATTCTTGCTTATTTCCACGTCAAAGCATTTCAACAACTGAAAAAACTTTGCTCGGAATCAGTACCTTTGTATGTTCTGCATTAGAAATGATAATGCAAGATTTCCCATCGGCAGCAAACCCCTCTTTAATGCTGATTAGTTCCTGTGCTGCAAACTTCTGTAGAAGGTTCTCGATCGTTATGTGAGGAACATCCATTTTCAAAGTTTTTGTGACGATGGAAACCAGGGCCCTTGAATCTATTGGCAGGTTGAGCGACAATTCGCACAAGCAACGAAGCAAACGTCGCTCCACGACTGGGTCGGGAACTGAGTCCTTTGCTTTCACATTGACTTGAGCAACATGTTCGGACAAACTAGCCCCAACTGACAAGTCCAAACCAGGAGATGTTGCAGATTGTGGGCTTGCCACACCTTGTGATGTAATTCCCAGTCCCACACTCGTACCCTGGACCTCACCGATGCTGCTGACATGTTTGATAACTGAACTAGATGGTGTAGACTGGGAAGATGATGTTGGCAGTCCAACAACACTTGTGGACGTAACAGCTGGCAAATCTAATAAGCAATTTATTAGTTTAGTTATAGGAATCTGCAGTATATGCGTATAACGTAAAAGTGGGGTCTACTAAGGTTCTCAATCTCGACAATACGCATATGCAATTTTATTTTTCACAGTCCTATATCGTTTATTGCATTCCAGATCGAACGTCACTACAATCCTGGATTCCTGGTCACTACAATCGACTTTATAATGCGATGACGGGACCACCTCGACCTTTCAACTTTGACAGTTTCAACTGAAGAAGCCAGTTGCATGGCTGTATGCCAATTATTGAAAAGTTGCACCCAAAAGACGTAAGTAAATTTTTTTAGACTCGTATTCCAAACAGTAAACCAAATTCCGAGTGATATTACAGGTGACAAAAGTACATGTAGTACATACGATACTATAGGACACAAATGCCAAACGTGCATCGAGAAGAGCACTATAATTAGAACATTACCAGCCGCCAGACTTTGCACTATTTCTTCCCTCGCCCTCTTCCTGCTTTTAAATTTTTCCTTTAAACTACTCTGGCGTTTCTTGAAGTCTTGAATATCATTCCAAGTGTCAGACATTCTGTCAAATTAGAAAATGTATTCGCGCTTTTGCTTCTGTGCAGCCGTGCAGGGCAGTTTAAAGTACGGATTTATAGGAAAGGCGACACTCCATGTTGAAATTGTACACCGGAAGCGTTTTGAACTATATGGCGGTGCGGTTGATCTTTGACTTGTATTCGCCATGCTAAACCCAAACCATATATGGCGCAAAGGGTAGGATTGACTTAAGGACGCCATTTTTGTTTTCACATACGGTGCATGAAGTGTCGTATACGCTATTCGCTAAAAATGCGCAAGTGGCGCCGCAGACGGAGAATGCAAGCACTAAAAACGCGAAATTGTGAATTCAGCATATACTGTAAAGACAACCGACGATCATCAGTATCATTATTTAGTCTGTCAAAATGCCTAGGATAGACAACGATATCAAGTTAGATTTTGACGATGTTCTTCTACGACCGAAAAGGAGCACGCTGAAGAGTAGGTCGGATGTAAGTACAAGTATTTACAATGTACATACTGTATATTCAAAAGTGTGACTACATTATATATTTTTGTGGCAAAGTAATGTCGAATAACCGAAGCTAACAGATATGATGATGGGTTTGTTGCATGTGTTAAAATACGAAAAAATGCGTGTAGAGGTATCGGTATATAATTCGTCGAAGTAAGGAGCCCTAGGGGCAACAGTGCACATTAGGCCAGCACGCTTTCTGCGCATGTTTCTGCGCATGTTGAAGCGGAGGCGCCTAACCTAACCTAACCTAACCTAACCTAACCTAATCTGACCTAACGGTCCCAAGGGCTCCACATAACACACGCACACACCTGTAAAAATAAATTTAGGGTACATGTACATGTATATACAGATAAGGTTTTTCCACATAACAATATGTTTTCCCACAGATTAGGTAAAAGACTATCTGTGGGAAAAAGTGGGAAGAGAAAATTTTTGAAATTCTCTCTTTCGGCAAATGCCGGCAATTTTCCAGTCACCTAACTGAACATCTTTAGTTCCATGCTCCAAAAAGTCGAAATAGCAATGGGATTTGTAATACATGTATGCATGGTGCTGATCATTATTGCTTTCAATTTGAGAACTGTCGTGTGATTAAGTTTTAGGTTTTTGGTCTAAGTTGGTTCACCTTGACCCATCTATTTCTGTTTCAATTTGCTTCTTTTTATAATAGGTTGACCTTTGTCGTACAATTACTTTCCGAAATTCTCGTTGCACTTATAAAGGAATTCCAATAATTGCCTCAAATATGGATACCATCGGTACCTTCGAGATGGCAAAAGTTCTTGCAAAGGTTGCGAACGTTTTTTTCTTTGCAAGTTGATTATGTCTGTATTTATTTCTCTATTCAAAAGGATACGGACTAAATGAATGTCTTTACTGTATATCCACTGTGTGCTTTAGCATGGTTTATTTACAACCATTCACAAATTTGCCACTGTTGATGAATGGAAAGCGTTTGCGTTGGAAAATCCAGAGGCAATACAGGTAAAACTAGCACAAATTATACAGTTGGCCACAACGTAGTCCTACTTGTTGCACTACGTGTAAATGATGAAGTACAGTAGTTGTTGTAAAGACAATGCATTTTTTCAACGCGTATGTAGCACACAGCTGCGTCCAGTGGAATTACAAAAGCAGATTTCGACCGTCTAGCTTCCATATTGACAGCTCTTCCTGAAATTCGTTTTGTGTGTTTGGATGTTGCCAATGGCTATGCAGAACATTTTGTGGAGTTCGTCAAAGAAGTGCGACAGGCATTTCCCACTCATACAATAATGGTAATAGCATGTTTTGCTAGCACATCTAGTTATGGCTTGAAAGCTGTGGTGAAACACTGGCAACATGAAGAGTCAGAAAGTAACTGCGACTGCATGTACAGTAATTACTGGTCGTTCAGTTTCTGTGGCATCAAGCTTTATTATTGCACCAGTTTCATCAAAATCTGCAGTTCTTTACTTCTCATTTTGATTTTCATTGTATCATGGAGGCAGGGAATGTGGTGACAGGTGAAATGGTGGAAGAGCTGTTACTTGCTGGGGCGGATATCATCAAGGTTGGAATTGGGCCTGGTTCAGTGTGCACCACAAGAATCAAAACTGGAGTTGGCTACCCACAACTGAGTGCTGTCATTGAGTGTGCAGATGCAGCGCACGGGCTTGGAGGCCATATCATTTCAGTAATTGCTTTCTTAAATTTTTTATTGGATTCATTGATCCACCGCAGTAAATTTGGCATCAGAAATGAAGTACTTATTTTAAGTAAAGGGTGACCCACCATAAATTTGGAGAAAAAAAAATAACATCTTATGTGTTAGATGTTGCTTTTCAAAGGCAAGAAGATACATCTTGTCTGGTTTTGTTATGTACAGTTTTTATTAATCAAAAATAAGAAGTATATAATAATGGCACAATGAACACAATTTACGTTTTCACGAATAATGCAGTAATTTTGATGTACTTTTGATGAATTTTTATTTCTATCAAATGTCCAAACATTATTATGTTTGGATGCTGCATAGTTATAGCAATGGACTTTTGAAACAGTGCCCATATGTACTGATTAAGACACCTCGTTATTAGGATGGTGGATGCATTTGTCCTGGAGATGTTGCAAAGGCATTTGGCGCTGGTGCTGACTTTGTCATGTTGGGAGGAATGTTGGCAGGGCATGAGCAATGTGGTGGTGAAATCATTGAGAAAGATGGGCGGAAAATGAAAGTATTTTACGGCATGAGCAGCAACACTGCCATGAAGAAACATGCAGGCGGCGTTGCCGAATACAGGTGCTTTTCACTTTTTGCAATCTACCTGGTTCCGCTCTTTAGTAATTGTATTCTTGTATTCTGGTACACGTAGAGCTTCAGAAGGGCGTACTGTGGAAATCCCTTATAAGGGAGACGTTGAAGTCACTATCTTGGATATCCTCGGGGGAGTTCGTTCCGCCTGTACATACACTGGGGCTGGCAAACTAAAAGAGCTTCCTAAACGTACCACGTTCATTCGAGTTACGAGGCAATTCAACCCCATCTTCCAAGGGAAGGATGCCAAGGAATCCAAGTAAAGAGTTTAGGTCAGTAGATTGGCTTATGGCCAGGTGGCTGAGATGCCGTTATATACAAGCTCAGTTTTTTCCACAAGAGACCTAGTGTAGTTTGATGTTGCTTTACTCTTCTTGTTTGGCTTATTTATTGTTGCTTGTGCAGAATATATCTCTATTTGAAATACACTCGCATTGACTCATTTTCCTCGATGTTTGATGGATGTGCGAAATAAGGGATTTGTGAAAGTTAAACAGCTACTCAAGTTGCATGACAGTAGTGTCTTAGGCCTTGTCAGGATCGGGCAAATTGCTGAGCTGTTGGAAGTGGCAGTTGAGGTAGCAACTGCTGCATTTGCAATGCATGTCACCTGCCTCACTTTCCAGCCTTCCCCGCAGGTAGCAGAACACTGAAATTATAACTTCAACTGGTTAATCATTTTAGATTAAATAATAGGTAGGTTGAAAATATTGTCTGTGTATTTGTTGATCGTTTTTGAAAATAATAGGCTAATTGAAACTGAATTGAAGTAAATGTATATTTTGAAGTGCAAGAATTTAACGAAGGCAAAAAGACTAACCTTGCTCCAAGGCATAACTATCCAGCGTCCTGTACACGGTATACGGCACGTAACCCTTGTTGTTGGGATTGTGGTGACTGATTCCGCCTTTATGGACACAATGCAGTCTTTTACTGGCCTGTTTACGTAAGTTGATCCAATTTTCTTTATGCAAGACACTTGGCGAATTTTAGATCCAATACCGCATTCTCCTGACGAAACAGTGCAACGTTGCCAAAGGCCTGTGACCCAATAGGGTGCTGGGCAACTGCACGATTGTTTTCGAATAGGTCTTGACCCATTGTTCATTTCACAGCGCTTGCGTGCAACGCGAAACCTTTTCTGATCCCAGTGTAGGTAGCAGCCCACATTGCGTTTCTGCAAGCCTTCCTTATCACCTCCTTCACATCCAACGCAAGCCTTCCATTCCCCGATCTCCCATTGTGCACCACATAGCGTGTTGTTGGAACATAACTTGAGCTTGCAACTGGACGCTACTTTACCACAATGAACTAGTTTTTTCTTGGCTTGATTCTCCCTTGCATGAACTACAAAAAGGTGTTTAATTATTATTGGCACTGATGGAAACGATCGTTGGATCTCGTCCACGATGTTTTTTTATTAAAATTATATTCGTTTTACCGGGTGCAAGCTGGGAAAATGGTGATGGCAAATGCTTTTGGTGAACGTCTTGATTGCTGCCTCCATGGTTACGACAAGAGGAATCGTCTCCTCCACAGACACCACAGGAATCCAAGTTTGCTTCAGAATCCAAGCGTCCATCGCAGCCCACTTTGCGGCATCTGCCTTCAATGCAGCGGTCACTACTAGCTGCTTGTTGTTTGCCATGATGGTGATTATGAAACGAAGTGCTCCAAGCAGTTTCACACAATGTACCATCGAGTACTTTCTCGGACAACAGGGCAACGAAATTCCAGCCATTTGCCTGGCAATATAACTTGCACCGAGCATTTCCTGTTTGGAGAAAAGAGCCACAACTTTGCAGATACACTAAAAACGAAAGTGTTAAAAAGTAAGCATTTTAATGAAAAAAATGTCTTCTGGATGCTTGCCTGTTAGTCCATTGGTATAAGATGTCCATGTGTAGAAATTCCCCCTGAATGGCTTGGTGTTGAAAGACGAGCACTGCAGGTCCCGAACGTCTATGGGGTGGCCAGAACATTGCTTCATTGCATTGTCCCAAGCGTGAAATTGGACTTATATTAACACTTAAATATTGGCACATCGTGTTGCCAATGGCATCGACAAATTTACCTGTGTATTGCATAGATAATATTCTGTGGAATTTCCAGCACAATAGTGGCCTCCATATTGCGCCCTGTTTTCATCAAATAAAAAGGCAAAAATGAAAATATTCGGCTACAGTACCTCTGATGCAATATAAAATCGTCCTATAGTTTTCCTCGGAGGCCCAGTACAGCAGCATTGAGCATGTCATTTGATAATAAATCCCCACAACATCTCACCTACTTTGGATTGTCACATTTTCTGGTTCTTTTGCTAATCCCACCGCCGCAGCTACGAGAACAAACTGACCATGGCGACCATCCTGACCATTTTCCATTAATTGGAGAAGGACCTGGACTTTTCTCTAATACGCATTGTCCCATACGGCACCACTAAATGCATATGAAATATTGTTCAGTTATACAATGTATATTAGTTGCCCAATACAGTCGTTTGCCAGAGAGTACACAAACGGCCAAAAGCAAATTACTCTTGTTTATATACCTTGGCTGGACCACATGTGGTTCCCTCTGCAGCAGGAAGAAATTTCGACTCACATTTACGGCTCCCATGCTGACACCATAATGTCTGGCATATGCTCTGGAAATGTTAAGAATGTGCTGAAAATCTAAATAATCAAATGGTCATCCAATCGAAAGTAAAGTAACCGCACCTTCACAAAGTTAAATGGACAAACGCTTGACTTTGGTCCGAACTGCAGTTTGCACTGAGCATTGGCATCGTACATTTGTCCCGGAAGCATGGAAGGCAATAGTAGCTGCAACTTGGTCGATGGATGATTGTCCAGGCAACTGGATCGCTCTGTTCTGAAATACAAATTCGACATTTTTGGATTTAAATTGTCCTTAGTAAGCTTTAATTTTCAACGAAACTAGAACAAACCGTCCGTACGAAAGAAACTCTTGCAAATCCCTTTGGCTACATTCGGACCAGGAAATGTAGCCATTGATGGCTTGTAGTGCAGGTGCCATAAGCGTTCCACTATTGGTAGGACAGTCGCTACCATCCCCATCGTGAGTCATTCCCAAACTAGAATGCAAGCCGCTTATTAGGATATGCCCTCACTGAAGTTGCAGGTGGTATTGGCATCTAATCACAACTGCTACTGACTTATGTCCTATTTCGTGAGCAATTGTGTATGCTGCTGAAAGCCCGGTGTCTTTACTGATGCTGCAGCTGCGACCACTTTCGCACATTCCTTTGATGGGTGCATAACCTGTATTTCCAGCGAAAAAGTAATACATTATTACGGACTGCTAACCTCAGCAATCCTTATCTAATTCAAAACAGTTACCTAAAGTATTGCAAGGTTCGTCTTTCCAAGCACAAAAGTTGATGCCTGTCAGCAAGACAGCATGATCATGCCACACACTGCTCAAGCTCTGATAATCTTTGATTCCTTTAGATATGCGGGCATTGGATGGACGACTTTCACCTTGCATCTCACTGCCCAACAGAGTAGATTGCCACTGGCAGAAATTGTGCAAGAGATGCTGTGCATTGCGACTCGATGGAAAGCCTGGCTGTTCCGAATCAACGGAGAATGAGATAAAAATGGTTTAAAGTCACCGACTTATTGGTTAGCGGCAATGGTACACCTAGTTTTTGAATAGTGTCACACCTGCTCATGCTCCAGGAGCAAAAGAGCCACCAGCACCAGACGTACAGGATAGCCAATAGAGCCATCAGAGTATATTGCTGATACCATGTTAAATACTGTAAGAGCTAGCCTCGAGGCTGCAGGATGGCCATAGCGCTGGAGCATGCTTTGGTCCAACACCAAAAGGATTTCCACCGTCTTGGAAGGTGGACCGGAGCTTCTTGGGCGACCTCCAAATAAGGTGGAACGTCTCTTGCGAGAACCACTTCTGGGATGCTGCAGAATTTTATATTTTTCTCGCATTTTTCGGTACAGACGGTATTCTTTACTGGAGGATGAATTGCTCAGAGGCTCCAAAAAGAAATCTTCTGTGCTGGTTCTGATATAGCCACTCTGTTTTGTACAGAAAACAGATCAAACAAAAAAACATCTCAGTTTACCATTATTTCAGTAAAGCCTGCAAGCCAAAAATTGTGCTTACCATGCCTTGACTCGCACATTGTGTTAGAGCAACAATTGATGGAGTTTCAGCTGAATCGATGAGATGCCCCACAAGATGGTGACACGATGTGTCAACGGCCATGTCTTCCAAGGTTTCTAGGGTTCCGTTGGGACTGTTGTGGTATGCCAAAAAGTTTGGTGCAAGAATGTTGTCGTTCTTTCTGGTCCGTAAGTGGAAATGTCGCCCGAACCCGGTGAAATAGAAATGTTCAATTTGATCTCCAAGGTTTCTCGGGAACTTAGATGGTGCTCCGTCGGATTTCTTCTGTCTTTTATGCCGACTTTTTCTGTGCTTGATGTCGACAATCTGAAATTCTGTTTGAATTTTGAGTAGTTAGTACATACAGTATAACCCCTGTTTTGAGATGTTCTCTAAAGATCCACGTGATGACAATACGGATATCCTTTTCGTTTTAATGTTAAATTCTCAATTAATTATTTACTTTGTTTCTTTGATAAAAACATTTCAATTACCATCGTTTTGGTAATCGTTCCATCCATCACTCCATGTGTCAACAAGTTCCCTCTCAAACAACTGCTTGTCATTGTCATGGTGTTCCTGGAAGAAAGCGTAAAATACTACAACTGATATGGAACAATAATTCCCATTTCTTATAAATAAGCAAGGAAAAGTTAGTGTAAGATTATCAAAGTTGATATTGCCATAGCTAATGCAACTGTTATGCAAGGCAAGTTGAGCTAGCTAGGCTACACAGTATGCCACATGCTGGGGACATCAGGTCCATTGTCTTGAACACCTGTCAGGATATTATACCGAAATCAGCCAAGAAAAATGTTGAACATTTCATTGATTCACAAAAGCACAGAAAACAGAAAGCAAGCACTGAATAAGTTTCTCGGATGTCGCTTCAAGACTACCAACGTTCCTCACTTTGAGTTAGTGATCAAAATCGATATATTTTGATTTATTCTATTGTCGATTTCTGAAATTGTCTATTTTGAAAAACGGGACTTTGATAACTTGCCTGGCATTTAAACCCTCTGATTCGCCCTCTTTGATATTGCTTTGATTCCGTCTCTTTACATGGACACATAAATCTGGCTTTATGGAGGCTGGATGAACTTTAGGGGCCTAATTTCAAAGCTTACATTTTTCCTATGGAAGCCTATGTGAACACTGACGGATTTTGCATTTGTGATTATTTTAACAAATTTTGTACTTTCAATTGCAGCGTGATCAGTTCAGCGGGGCTGAAAAAGTAGGTGCTGTGATGTTCGAAGATGGTTTCATATCAATGAGATTATGGCTATACGTGTGTATTTGTAGAGTTCAACAGGCGCATCGTGTAGTCGTTTTACTTTCTAAATTGGATGTTTGCCAGTGAGCAATGTAAACTGCAGAGAAACCCACGTGCATGCGAGCAAATGTTTAGGTGCATCTTGAAAGGCCAACTGCGCCGGGGTCATTGTTTTCGCATTTGAATAATTCATGTAAGAACGTATTTTCAGTGTGTTGGGTTTTAAGGCAGTGAACGTATGCAAATCGTGAAGTGATTTAATGGACGGATACATTACATCCGCCAGAAAACAAGCCAGTCGCTCGTAGAAGCTGTGGATTGTCATTGATCCTCTCCCAGTTTCGTCTGAAAATACTGATGTTAATGACCTACACTGTCTCGGATCTACGGGCGATCTATGTGGGACTCCATAAATTGGCACGGGTTTGACAGGCACGACAATAAAACTATGGACACAGTCAAGCCTGGTGCGCCAAAGTGATCGGCTGAGTCTTGTATATGCTCGTGTCATAGTTCTCGGCGTGTCTGGGACACAGACGATGAGCCATCGATGCGAAAAAACTCTTCAACTTTTTGTCATTTCCATAACATCCATACATGTGCTGGCTCGGACATGGACAAGAGACAAAAAGAGGCCGAGCAATCGTGCTCGTTTAACTCTTTATCTTAGCATCTTCAAGCCTAACTGCAGGGGCGGATCAAGCCACGGTCCTTAGGAGAGGGGCTGCAGTGAAAACCCAAAATATTGCAAATATTTCCAAAAACCGGTTCATTTATTTGCCACAGTTAATTTTTTTTGCATTTTTTTTGCACAAATTTTGAACCGTTTCTTTAAAATGTTGAACGTTTTTTAAATTTTGAAATGCAAACAGTATATGCGATAAAATAGTTAATTTGTTTTGCATTTTTTTTTTGCAAATTTTTTTGCAAAAAATGGTTGGCTTTTTGCAGTTTTTTTAAAAAAATCGGTTTAGTTTACTGCATTTTTTTTTTTTTTTTTTTTTTTTTTTTTGCAAAAGCAGCTCATTTTTTTGCATTTTTTTGCACAAATTTTGAACTGGTTTTTTTAAGTGTTGAACGTTTTTTAAATTTTGAACCTGAAATTTTGAAATGCAAACAGTATATGCAAAAACCGGTTTATTTTTTTGTTAAATTTTTGCAAAAAAGGGTTCGCTTTTTGCATTTGTTTTTGAAAAGCCGGTTCATTTTACTGTATTTTTTTTTTATGCAAAAGCAGTTCATTTTTTTGCATTTTTTTTGCAAAACTTTTGCAGAAACCATTTCATTTTTTTGCATTTTTTTTTGCAAAAATTTTGAACCGGTTTTTTTAAATGTTGAACTTTTTTAAATTTTGAACCGGAAATTTTGAAATGCAAACAAGTACGTATGCAAAAACCGCTTTATTTTTTAAAAAAAAAATTAGCACTCGTACAGGAAATCTTGCCCATTTGTCTACACTTGGGGAGGCTTCTTATCCGCCTTGAATTACAAGTAAAAAGGAAATTTGGAGTAAATTGGAGGTCATGCAAATGATAATCCTACATGGTTGTAAATCATTCTTTGGCACTATACAGTAAATTAGATTTGTGCATTCAGTTCCATTTTCGTAGTTAATTTCCATAGTCTGTCAAGTAGATTCCCAGCAAATTAGCCATTTGTATAATGCATCGCAGTATTTAAGTTGCTGACTTGGAATTTTTATTTTTTTGGGGCATTTTTGGTCAGAGGGGCAATTAAGTTATTTAGAGAATCAGCAAGCTCAACAGGTGTTAAAAACTGAAATCAGAAAATGTTTCGAAAATTGTTTTGAAACCATCGACCCACCCAAGTGAAGTGACAATTGCCCTTAATTGCACAGGCCAATTACAATCGTTAATACCAAAACAATCCCTGCAAGGCACACTTTATGAATCAACTCTTGACACTCTGGAAAATGAGAAAGGGTGCATGCCACCAGAAGATCGGTTTGGTATGTTCAAAAAAGTTGTTTTTTCTCAGGTATTTATTATGTTCGATTGTTAAACCCAACGTTGATTTTGTCTGCAGGACAACATGCTCCATGTTATGCTGTAAAGTCTTTCATCCAAATTCAAAGTTCAAAATTTCTTAACTAAGTTTTTGTCAACATTCGATGATTAAACATTGTTGAGTTATAAAAAAAAGTTCAGAATTCACCAAATTAAAAGCCTGTCAAGCTGTAGCACTTGACACAAGTACATATAATAAGGTTCAGCATACTGTACGTCTGAGAAATGCCCACAGCTCTTATCGTTGTTTATTTCAGAGCCGCCATTTATTATGTGACTGGCTAACAACAGCGACATTCTGTTGGAAACTAGGATTTGGTGCGCACATTTATGGCCAGCAGACTAAATAACTGTTGCTATCGTTTACAAATTCCTCGCATTTGAAAACACACCAAGTCTGAAGACTTTGAACAAGGGGTGGCTGGGCCAGGGTAGCTCAGAATAGGACTGTTAAAGGGAATGTAGCTGTCGAGTGCAGGGTTTTACATAAAAGAAATAATGGCAAAAATGGCCCTTTTAGAGACGCCAGATGCACCATCTTCAATTCATGACTGTCCTCTTGTGTCGTACCCTTTCAAGGTCTTGGTCAGGCACTCAAGTGCAATTGGGTTATGGACTTATCTCTAAAGTTAACTCACCCCTACAAGCTTTTAAAAAGAGATGGCTTGGCTGAAATCTTTATGGATCACTGACTGGTCTCGTCTGCTTGCACGTAACCGATTTCTCTACTTTTTTTATCGTCTGTGCAATGTTGGAGTGCTGGACCTGAAGTACATAAGTTTGCCAGATAGGTAAATTTGCACTTTCCAGACGTATCGCTCACCCAAAAATCACTCAATACGTTGGAGTACATCCATTAGAGAATCGTTTGGCATTAAAAATTTGCATCTTTGAAAATCCATGTTTGGCCAGTTTTTGTATAAGTTATTGAGGCACTTGTTGAGTGCCTGTAATATGCCTACAAACATGCATTATATCTAATTTGTTTTCAACATACATAGACATCTTCATGAGGTTGAACCACGCTTTAACCGTCGATTAATATAACATCCCTGCAAAAAATATCCTGCAGAAAAACTGCATTATACAGGTATTCAAATCCAGGAAAACTATTCATTCTGCAGTTTTACACGGAATATCGCAAAATATTTAAATGTTCTGCCACATTATGAAATAAAATATGGCAGTTTTCCTGCCATAAAAGTGCATTATAACTGCACTAAAATAATGCAAAAAAAAACCTGCAGTATTTTCACAATTTACTGCAAAAAACTGCAGTTTTATGACAGTATTTTTGCAATTATGGAATGCACTTTTTCTGCCATAGATTCCACATTTTTTGATTATATGGCATAAAAATGGCACTACATGTATATTCAAATATATGCTGGGATTACTTTTTCTAGGAATGAACTCTTACAAGTGTCGGATATTCTCTAGTAGAATACTATACAGTCTATACTGTACTACGTGATGAAACATTTTAGAGTTGCTTTAGGGATATTTTGGATAGGAAGTAGATCCTTTGACTTTTAGTCTCCAGAACTGTTTTCCCCCCTTTGCACCCTAGCAGAAAATATCCTGTGGAAAAAGTACAATATCAAATACATTCTGCAGTAAAACTGCATTCATTTTGCAATTCTGCACGGAATATGGCAAAATATTTAATTATGAAACAAAATATGGCAGTTTTTCTGCCATAAAAGTGCATTATAACTGCATTATGGAAATGTAGAAGTACTATAGTATTTGATAATTTACTGTAAAAAATATGCAGTTTCATGGCAGTTTTTCTGCATTTAAGGAACACACTTTTTCTGCCATCCAAATTCTGCCATGAATGGCACAAAAGTGCTTTTAGTCTCCAGAACTGTTTTCCCCCCTTTGCACCCAAGCAGAAAATATCCTGTGGAAAAAGTGCAATATCAAATACATTCTGCAGTAAAACTGCATTCATTTTGCAATTCTACACGGAATATGGCAAAATATTTAATTATGAAACAAAATATGGCAGTTTTTATGCCATAAAAGTGCATTATAACTGCATTATGGAAATGTAGAAGTACTATAGTATTTGATAATTTACTGTAAAAAATATGCAGTTTCATGGCAGTTTTTCTGCATTTAAGAAATGCACTTTTTCTGCCATCCAAATTCTGCCATGTATGACACATTTATCGGTTGGATGATGAAAAAATGGCACTTCATTCGAATACTATGCCTGAAATTTTTTGCTGGGACTCCCTTCCTTGATGTTTATTTGCCCACTAACAGGTTGTTTATAGCCTTATAGACTATACTTCAAGAATGTATCTCCCCAGATTCCTAGCTCCTGCATTTCCTATCATAAAACCTATTGGCATGGCCAATTTTGCCGCTCAGGTGGACTACCCAAAGTTCTCCCTATACCATAAATGCCAAACCACTGCTTAGGCACGTTTATGACTCTTTCTTCGCAGCTACGTGTATATGATGCTCTAGGTAATATAGTTAGCAAGCTAAATTCCATTGGCTTAGTCACATTTCTGTCTGCTCTTATGCAACCGCCATTGACGACTTCTGAACTTTTCAGTAACCGCAGTTGAATTTACGTGGGCATTTTTGCAACACTGCACTTAGCAGACAAAAAAATAGCGGACCTGGCAGAAAAAGGTGTTATTTATGAGCTTTTGTCTGCTGTTTTCAGTGTCTTCGTTGCCAAAAGAAACTTATCTCTAACCGGAGCTTTTCTGGGCCCGAAAGCAGCTAGCGGCTCGGTTTAATTCGCTAAAACCGTTTGAGGCCATGAATTTTAATCTCTCATTATTTATTTGACAGTAAAACTGAATACGCCAACAAGCCCTAGATTTAAAAACCTGACACAAAAATCAGCAGTGATAAAGTGATCACCACATGCGCTTCACCTGCTGTGGATTTTAGCTCAAATAAAGCATCCTGAAAGTAATAAGCTGAATATACATGATAGTGAAGTTGTCGGTTTTGCCTTTATCATATAACACATGCAATTATGATTATAATTTGTCGCATGCTTTTTGCATATACATGTATGAATTGTTAACGATCATGTCTGCAGTTCAACAAGTCAATGAATTGATTCGTCTAGTCACTGGTCTAGTCCACATAGTGCATAAATAATTGCAGATAAAAGATCATAAACTACTTTGGCTATCTTAATCCTTTTGAAGTCCTGTGTAATCGTGTCCATAAAACGCAGCAACGCCTAGTGTAATTGCCGTACAGGCGTGATCACAGGCTTATTTCTATAGTCTTTATTATTCGATGTGTAAAGATAACCCTTCCCCTATAATTAAAATAATTAAGTTAGGAAGTTTGTAATAAGTCAATTATTCCTCGAGTGGATAAAGAACCGGCATGGTAATGGATATTGGAAAGGCATGAAAAAGCCAGGGAAAACATTTACCTTGACAGCAGAAAATATCCTGTGGAAAAAGTGCAATATATTCAAATTCTACTGTAAAACTGCATTCATTCTGCA
>JAQFYZ010001000.1:0-29065 GCA_034695085.1 Cylindroiulus punctatus
GCCGGGGACCATGTATCAACTTCAAATAAAGTTAAGTTTGTGGCCAGCCACGGCTCATTGATGACTAAAACCATCAAAAAATACTATTTATAGTTCACTGTTTATAAACATTAGGTGAACACAAATTTCAATAATGAACCAGCAGTAGAGCACCTATTTTTTATATAAAAAAACCTTCAAATTTAGATTAGTTTTTCCAAATTTACAATTTCATTATTTATCTTTTCAACAGAACTGCTTACTTCAATTGATAGCTCGAATTCCTTGACTTCTGTATCAAAAGATTTGTTAAATTTTGTCTTCCCTGACTTTTTCAGGCCTTTGCCGCCTTTCCAACTTTCCTGACATTTCCAAGTTTTCCACGCCTGATTAGCACATGCAATTAGCAGCATGAACTTGCCTGATTTAAAACCGGGTCGTATCCGCCAGTTACGCTTTCGTCACAAACCTCGCATGAAATATGTCGGCGAATGTCAATGTCACTGAAAATGAGGTAAACTGAGTTGTTAGAGAAATCAAGGTTTTTGCCCTTGGTCTGTAAAAAATATTAGAAAACTCACCAGCCTGAGCTTTTCAAGGCACTAATCATCAGTCTTACAAGATGACCTAAAAAGCAAAACGTGATAGCCTATAATATGATGGCTGAAGAAAAACATTTTCTATATTTCATTTTTCAAAAATTTCAGTATAACAATAGGCCGGTAAGGGGTCCACAAATAATTACGATTTTGTTGAAGGTTTCCTAACGTAACATAAACAGTTTGGGGTTATGTCAAATAATGTCAAGGCGAGTTTTTTAGAGAAACTAGAAATTTCAACAAAAAAATATGCACCCTTCAATTCTATCTCTTGGGGACGTTCAAATATTACGCACCACTATTTGTGATTTTGGACGTACCCACCATACAATTGTCATCAGTTGCATAAGCCCATCCCCATATAAGCATCTGTAATCGGTTGCAGATTCCTATCC
This sequence comes from Cylindroiulus punctatus, assembly GCA_034695085.1. Lineage (NCBI taxonomy): Eukaryota > Metazoa > Arthropoda > Diplopoda > Julida > Julidae > Cylindroiulus > Cylindroiulus punctatus. The sequence goes on from JAQFYZ010001000.1 coordinate 974, forward strand.
CCAAGTCAGCACCTGTCATCAAATGCAGTCCCTTTCCTCCCCCCCCCAAATATTTATGCATTTACCAACATTTCGTCGGGTCTATTGTGAAAATGGGGTCATCGATGATCGAACTTTAGCTGGTAAACGTAATAATGAAGCTTCTGATATGACTGTTTGTCAACTTTTGTCGATTTCCCCAACCCCCCATGATGACACTGTCATAATATTGAGTCACCCTGTATAAATAAATTGCACAAAAAATCACTATAGCAGACGACAACCAAGTCGCCTGCTCAACCGGTAGAGACAATACTCACGCGTCTCAGGTTTTATTCTATATTGACATCATCAATCAAAATCTTGCTGTTACAGGGGTTCCGCATACTTACTTTCTTTGATACAGGCGTAGACATTTCGTTCGCATTTTATTTTTTCGATGGGTGCTCTTCCATCTCCGAGCAGAGCTATTCGAGCCCACGAGGGTTTCACTTTATCCCCTCTTCTTTCGGGATACAAGTCGTACCCCCATCTTTTTTCGCTTTCGTAACCGTCTTTTGCTTCTGCATTCTCCGAGCTTCCATGCTCTTGCCTATTTTTTGCAACACTTTCGGCAGAATTTTCGTCCGAATTCTCCACACCAGAAATAACAACTGACGCGGCGGCCATCTTGAATCTTGCGGAATTAGTGGTGTCAGATTTCGCAACTAAATAATCCCTAATCAATCCAGAAAAATGACCTGCCTACTATTCAGCGGCAAATTCAAAATTAGAAATATTATAAAAATGGACGCACTGATTATTATTCATGCAACCCAATTTTGGAAGAGTGCTGTCAGATTACGTTACAGGAAAATCCCTACTCAACATGAAAAAGCCTCTACATTCTAAGTTTACTAACGAAATTGACAATATCTAACCAAAAAATTGAATGCACCAAATAATTTGCGTGTTATCGAAGAAACAACTTATCATACCACAACAACAGATAATGCAGCGTTTCGAATACTTAATATCTTTGAGGAAATACTATTCCACAGTTGCTATAAGTAAGCGCTGACACATTCTAAAAACACAGCAAAATCAACTCACGGAAGCCCGATTTCCTGGCAAATTCTCGCAACCTTGTTCGTCAAAATCATTTGCTGTATGTTGGGAAGTCAGTGTAGACATGGATCTGGCCAACTGGATGGGAAATTTGCCCGTGGAGCTGCATAATTTACCGCTCACTTGGCTGGCAATTCCAGGTACGTCTACATGTACATTATAGGAAACCCTTTGTTTACACAACGGTGCATGGTACATGTATCATCAATTCGGTTCATCTTGCATCAATTATCAATTTTAGTTCAATATGACAGCGACCGCGATCAGCAGTGTCGCTGTTGTCGCCTAAGTTCAAATAATCACGTCCTTGACAATTCTCAATACACACCTCATATACAGGGTCCCCAAGAAATATTATGCCTCTTGGGAACGTTCAAGCTAGTATTACGTGTTGAAAATTTATTTTCGGACCTCGCCCCCTCCTCTGGGACGTGCCCGGGTTGGCTTTCCTCAAATTTGATTAAAAATAATTGGTTTTACATTATAAACAGAATTAAGTTATCTTGCAAAACAATTTTGGGGCATTCATCTTATAAACCTGTTTCTGCATATGCTAAATTTGTAATGACTGTCTAATTTCCAAAATGCCCGAGACGGATTGCAAAGCTGTTTTTCTCAAGAATTAAAAGAAAAACCAAAAAAATAAATGCCACTACCATTTCAGGGTCCCACGACTCATTCAGCTACAGCATCACTCCCACCTCGGACATTGCGCCGGACGAGCAGCGGCTCCAGTGCCTGAACAACTGCCTGTGCTTCAGCCCAATCATCAAGCGTCTCATCTTCCAGTGGACGCTGACGCAGTCTCTCACCTGTCCGGGGCAGCTGACCCAGGGCATCCGCTACTTCGACTTCCGGCTGGCCGCCAGGATCGGCACCCTCACCCCGTACATCGTGCACGGCATGTACGGCGGCAACGCCATGGACGTGCTGCAAGAGATCAGAACCTACTTGACCGCACACACCTCCGAGGTGGTGCTGCTGGACTTCCAGCACTTTTACAACTTCACCGACGAGATGCACGAGTACTTGCTGACCTCGGTTAAAGACATGTTCGGTTCCAAAATATGCCCTTACAGCACGCGGCCCCAGGACATCACGCTCATGAACCTGTGGGCGAATGGACAGCAAGTGTTAATATTTTATCGCGACTCATACGCGGCACCCACGACTTACGTCTGGCCGGGCAAGTACGTACCTAACCCATGGCCGGATACCGCCAAGTCCTCAAAACTTGTCACGGTGCTGGAGGCCAACTACCAAAAAGGTCGTGATCCCAACCTTTTCTACGTTACCCAGGGCGTCCTCACCCCCGACATAGCCTACATCCTGCTCCGCTTCTACACCTCGCTGAGGAGCAACCTGGCTCCGGCAGCACACCAGGTCCTGCAACAGTGGCTCGACGCCAAGATGGCTGGAAAAGGAGGGATAAATGTAGTTATGGCTGACTTCGTTGATATGCAGCCGTTCGACTTTAGCAAGAATGTAATCAACCTCAACTGGAAGCTGGCCGAGGCCATGAAGCGTGGCTCGAAATGAAGAATGTTTTGCGGCTGAACCGTTGAGACGGTGTTGGGGTTGAATCCACTCCGCGTGCTACACAACAGTTCCGAGCAGTTGTGGTAAACCAGCGGGTAGCTTTGCGTAAACGCTAGATTCCTGGGTGGGGAAAGTAGAATGCCACATAAATGCTTCCCGATACGGAATTTCAATAAATTTTACGTGAATTCCATCCTGTAAATGGAGCTATCCACTTGAGTTTCAGATATTGTTTCCGAAAAGAGAAATTGCAAAGTAAATTAATGTAATTTACTTGCAGTATATACCTTTCTTTGAAATGTTAATAAGGATATGATTCATGCTGGTATTAGTAAATGAATCTGTCAAAATTCAAGGAAAAATTATGATGACTCATTTACGTCTCATGCTTGAAAAATTTCTTGAAGTTTCCCAATTTGCATTAACGGAAATATTTGGCATCCACCAGGAACCTTATTGCGAAAAGGACAATTTGAAGATTAGTTGCCATGGTCTGCGAGTGGATTTTCCAAAGACAGTGGAACACAGCTCGCAAATGTCTTGGAAGAATCCTGACAATGTGACTCAAATGCAGATGCCATAAATATTCCACAAGTATTTAAGATTTGTACACAATTCCTCTGATATTGGTAAAACATTCCAAAACTGTAGTTCCTCCTGTACTGTAATCTCGTACCTAGCCATGTATAGTATCGCGTCTATTGCAGCATAATAAAAGCGACAATTTTTGCTTTTCTTTAAAAATTCAGATGCGATTTATTGCTTTTGAACGGCTTTTGATGAAGGTGGGAGGGGGGAAATTGCGAGTGAAAAGTAATGGAAATGCTGATATGTACACATTCGAATGTTGAAAAATAAAATATGCACAGCGAAGCACAGGAGGTCCTCGTCGCTCGTTCGCGCCACTCTCAATATACAAAAAATTCAATAGAAATGCATTTTTCGTAAGAAAAACCTTCCGGATGAAAAAAATTGGCCGACCCGGAAAATAATCACAGCTTTCGTTTTCGTGTTTGGGTTGCACGAGCTAGGGAACAACAAATGAACTCGTCTCTGAAAGCGTTAAGCCACGAGGGGGGAACTTTCCAATGTTATGTACACGTGTTAATTGTACTCTGAAGAGGCGCAGTTACCTGCAGCCGGCGCACCAGAAGCCATTTTAATAAATTATTAAAATAGGTGCGCAAATACCGAGTGTGAAAGGTGAAGGTCAGGGCGAGGAATGTGAAGCTAGTTAACGGTTTCTGGAAGCCTGGAAAACAAAATACACAGTCTCATTAGTTTCAAAAGCTTTCTGTAGCTTTCTGCAGGATTTCGGATTTAATCGGATTTTAGGGAAAATTCCATGACTTATGTTAATTTCATGAGTCTGGGAGTTAATATTGCCATTCTACTTACCAACTGGATTTGCTCCACAAGCAACTCACTAGCAGCCAGCGCTCAGACCAGCGTCGCTTGCTTGGCCGACTCCTGGTCTTCGTACCAAGCGAGCATCTCCTCGTGGAAGTCATCGGCCAGCGACGTCGCCGGGTCCAGCGTGAAGCTATTGTCGCGCGATTTGATTAAGGAATTGCTTCTGAAAAGACGGCAAATCAATCGCGGAGGTTAAATATTTACCAGTGATGGCACTGCCAGCGCTTTCGTTCATGCATTCATGGCATCGTGTTAGGGGTGCAAACAACTGAACAAGTATCATGCTGGTCAAATGCCGAAGCAGTCCATTTCGTTGTTTCAGTTGCACGTTCATCAAATGTTTACCTTACTGTAGTGGGTGATGCGATGGGCGTCCCATGTGGGCTGCGCTGCATGGGTTCACATGTCATTGGCCGCGGCGGATGGTACAGCCCTTGCAGCTGTTGGGGGGGTGGCAGGAATGCCATTCCGACATGTGGGTTGTAGGCTTCGTCAGGGCCGATGCAACCCGGCGACTGCCAAAGAGAAAAATGGGCCATGGTTACTGGTTTTGCATCATAATTCTACTTCATACCTTGAATACAAGAATACATTTCTGAAGCTCATAACATTTCTTGTTCAGGCTTCACTTACCACGGGTGGGAAATGCTTCTGACTCGACGGAGTGTGGTTAGCGTTCTTCGGCTGGTAGCCCGGATCGCGGCCTCGCTGGGCGTTGATGAACGCTGCCCTCTGCACGCTGGGGGACGACACAAACACGGCAGGCTGCGGGCTTTTGAAGACCAAATCGTTGGCCACGAGGTTGAGGTGAGCCGGTCTGGGCGAGTGGGCACCCGCAGAGTTCACCTCGTGGTTATTGTTAAGGCTGTTGACGGCAGCGTTTGAGCCAGCGTTGACATTGTTATTGGCCTTGCACTGGTTCTCCAGGTTCTGCTGCTGCTGCTTCCTCACCTTGGTGCTGTACTTGTAGTAGTCGGCGAGCTCGTAGGGCTTGGTTTCCTCGCGATACGGCTGGAACTGGCCCATGGTGACCACTGTGCAGTTCTGGGGCGACTCGAACGGCACGGGGAGGAAGGCCGCGCCCTCCGGCTCCCCGCCACCGCTGCACGAGGAGGGCGAGGGAGAGAACCTGCTGTTACCGGCCTCGCCGTGAGGTGACGGGGCGGTCAGCACGCACTTCCGGGCCTTGTGGGGCGACGGCGAGGCCGCGGACATGACTGTGGGGCTCCTGGGCGAGCGGTCGCTCGAGCAGGAGAGCCTCCTCGGGGGGAGCGGGGAGTCCAGGCACGTCTCGTACCACTCTTTCTCCTTGGCCTTGGGCGACGGGTCGACGGTGCACGAAGCGGGCGGTGACGGCATCATCACCAAGGAAGACTGGGAGAGATTGTGCGGGGAGTGATACGAGTTGGGGGAGTGATAAGGATTTGCCGACATTTGGGGAGGGAGGTACGAGCCCGCGTGGCTTAAATTAGGGGAATAATGGTGAGGGGCCAGTGTCTCTGGCACCGACAACGTCCTCGGCGGATGTGCCAGCTCTGGGGCGGTGAAGCTTTTCTGGGCGTGGAACTGCCCGAAGGCGGTGCCCCGTTCCGGAGACTTCCGGTGTTGGCTGAGCCCCTCGGAGGAACTATTGTAAGAATTGCAGTTGGGCACGTGGCGGTACAAGGACCCGTGTGGACTGTAGAGCGGCGTGGCAGCTGCTGGAGGGACTGCGTCCACCACGTCTTCGGCTCTGTAGGGCATGTCGTATGGCGACGGGGACAGGGGATACTCGCTGCCTGGAAGAAAAGGTTCTTGGGAGGGAGCGTGGTTGGCACTGCCTTCGGGGTAGTCCAGGTTGTCCATGCTCCTCGAGTCTATTGCCACTCTGGCAGAATGCGGCATGGAGGCGAAGGTGCGGTCCAAGCTGCCGTAGCGCTGCTGCGGGAGCGCCGCAGCATTGTGGCGTCGGTACGGGCCCTCGTTGTTCACCGAAGAACTCCCGCTGCTGTGGATGTCGCGCAGCTCGTCCAGCTCTTCCTGGCTCTGGAAAGCCTGGCTGGTGCGCTGCATGGGCACGTTGTACAGGCCGCGGCTCTCCATGGGCAGAGCTGCGTCGTACTTGTTCTTGTAGAGTGGGCTGAAGTTGCCGCTACCTGGTAATAAATTTTGGTTAGGAAGTGAAGGTAGTATGGATTCAATATAGAGCCCAGAAGTCTTCCAACTGTGTTCCATGGAACATTTTCAGGGGCTCCAGAGCCCCATTGGAAAAATTAAATTTCTCAAATGTTTTACAAATTTATAGAATTGTTTGAAAAATTCGTTAATTTTTTTCCCCAGAAAATGTTATGGAAAATATTCAATATATATTTTATAGATTGAAGTATGGGGTGTCAAAACTCAACCATTTAGTGGTCACCTTTGATACTAGGAATCCGAAGTAGTAAGCATGGGGTTCCATGAACTTTAGAAGTTTAAAGACCACTAATATATCCAGTTGCATAGTGAAAAGCTGTTACGACGTAGGTCCCTTAAACCGACAGAATTGTTTCACTGCATTGCCCTTCATCATTCAAACACCACTTAACCAGCATAATATTTTCCTCGAACCACATTCAAACCATTTTACACTGCAGCCGATAACCACATTCATCACCATTTCAACAAGAGTAATATAAAAGCACTATCACTCTTTCACCACTTCCAACCACACAATAAGATGATCTTAACAGTAAATATCCTCAATGATAAAACCTTTAACAGACACTTACTGTTATCCATATATACATGTATAGCAAGGTTTATTCTTCGTTAGCAGCTATTGTAATAAAATGAAATCTGTTTCCTCCATGTAAACAAATACCCAACACGGAAATTCCATGGTTAATTTTGAAGAAAAATCAGTAAAACTAATTGTTCTCCGTAATGAAAAATTCATTTTATCGACATAGCATATATAATATTGGTAGCCTTAGAACTGGGTTTTATCATTCGATTTTTTACCGAGTGATCATCTCACGCTGCATCACATTGGTCGTTAGTAGCTAGATATCTGAAAAACTTACTTACTTGTGCTGCTTCCGTTACTGATGTTGTCGTACTCGGAGTGACACCTCTGGGAACGCGTGCTGAGTGTAGGGAAGCGTTCGTTCCTATAGGAGGATCTAGTTGTATAAATGGGATTAGGAATGTAGCCGCCGGCTAGGTGTCTAAAAACAGAGATACTAGTTTGTTGGCAACATTGAAACAATGAATGCCACGCAAAACTCTCGTCACGGCATCTACACATCGTACAGAAGGGATCGCTATGTAAACAGGACACCTAGTGTGCTTATCACACCAGTTTGAACAAACAATCTCTCAAAAAACGTTAGCGTTGGCATTAATGCATTCGTTACCCCATTATTAGCAACATCACACAACACAAACAAAAACTTCACACACGACTGGCGATTTCAGACATAAGTTTTGTCACAACCGACACAACTGTCTTTAACAAACTACACCAGTGAAGAAAGATTGGAGCTTACCTTTTAGCTTCAAACTGATTAGCGAAATTAAACTTTGTCTACAATTACTGACCACTGATTTACTATAGAGCACACCTGCAATTAAGTGCCATTAAGGCTGATTGCAAAGCTATTTGTAATTAATGGCAGATTGTATCTGTTGGAATTTTGCCAAAATGACACCCCATGACATAGAATCCCTGCTATACGACATTTAAAGCCATGACTCATGACAGAAAGCGCACTGCACAAACCTGCTGGTTGGACTCGCATTGCGAGAGCAAGGTGTGGGTGGAGGCCGATGGAGGCTGGAAGGGGTGGAAGGAGCGCCTTGAGAAAGGGAGGTGCAATTAGAAGATGCTGACGAATGGGAACGTGGGATCATCGCCTGCAAAGAAAAGAAACTTATCTAATTGTGCTAACAAGTAAAAATGTGAAAAGGAATCAATTTCAAAAACAAGAGTTTTCATACATGTGATTTTTTTCCTACAAATGTTTCCAATACATGTTCACAAAACTTTCACCCACCTGTTCATGTTTATCGAGACCATCGACGATTCTGATAGACTTTCCTGAGGAGGGGGTGCCGGGAGAGACAGGTGGCCCTACTCCAGACAAGTTGATAGTATCCACCATAAACACAGAATCCTCATCCATAGAACGGTTGCGGCTGCTATCGCCCACATCTGCATAATGGAGAAGGCTGAGGTTAGCAAGGTTTAATGCAAAAAATGGCACGTTCCATTCAACTAAGAAGATTAAACCAATCAGCTGACTGGACCCCTGACCCGCCAGCGTTTAGCAATGCAGTTCTCAAATTTCACTATCAGAATGGGGCCCCATTAAGGGCGATATAAACCTCCAATACAGTGCAGTCAAAAGTTAAAGGAACTGCCATATTCCTTCTTCATATTGTTCCTTCTACTCATGAAACGAAATAAATTTTTCCAACAGTTTCAATCGCCCAGATCGGTTGTTGAAAAAGAAGCTTTTCGATTTGACGAAAATGCCTTGAAAATTTACATGTAAACTGATATAGGCTGGTAATAAAAACTTGCTGCTCAATATACGGAAAATTACTTGTATTTCCCTACCAAATGATACTTATTTGTTCAGACAATCATGCTGCCATGTATGCTTAAGATAAGATGCAAAATCAAATACCCGAAGAGGATGATATCGACGGCCTGGGCTGTTTCTTCTTGATTTGACCCCTGGCCTGGTTTTTCTGATTGAGTGCGTGCTTGGCCATTTTGAGCTTCTGCTCCATGATTTTCAGTTTGGTGACCGCCTGCTGGTGGCTGATCTTGCGCTGCTTCCTCACTTTCTTGCTGGCCGTGGGGTCATTGGCCAGCTTCAGAGTGGCGCTAACAATTTTAGTTTGGATGGCATAGTCGAGCTCCAGTGCAGGCAAGTCTTCTTCCTGCCACAGATGGAAACCCAAAAGGCACAAACGTCAAGAAAGAGCTCTAGGAATTGCAAGTCAAAACCCAGTGATCATGAATGAAACGCTGACCTCCTTGGACCTCAATTTGTTTATGAGATTCTCCGGCAGGGTGAAGGACGTTCCCATTCTAGGCCTGATCTGAGGAAGGGGCTCTCCGGGATTCAACGGAGTTTCTGGTGGTAGCTCACCGCTGAATTCCTACAATACCAAGAGTAATAGGAATGATTTGAGTAAATCCAATGATAAGTCATATGATAAGGAGTTAAGTAATTAGTAAAGAAGGTTAACGGCAGTACATTTTCATTATTTGTTACATTACTTACAGCCTCTTTGATGCACATGATCCTTAACTCGTCCGTCTTCTCCTTCAGCTTCACCTCGAGCGCATCCTTCCTCGCCTTAAGTGCCGCCAACATTTCCTGCCGGGCCGCCTTGGCGGCTTCGCTCTGCTCCGTGTCTTCGGTGATGGTGCCGTTGGGCAGGTTGGCATTAAGGCTCTGTGAGCTTCCGCTGTGGCTGAGGTTGGACGCAGAACTGCCCGTGGATAACGAATGCCTACTTATAGACAGCTCAGAGGCAATTTCTCCCAGGCGACAAGCAGCAGTGCTGCTGGAAACCTGCAGGAACATAGCAAACGAGGCAGCATTAGCATCCAGCATAAGCAGTGGCCTGGCCTCCAATTTAGATGTTGTGAGCGAATTCGCCAAGCTTCCAAGGAATGCGCTGAAATCGGTTGAATTTCAGCATCATTGCCAAATTTATTTTTGAACCGTTTATTTTTTTTTCAAACTGAACGATTGGCTGATTTCCAGGTGCTCCCACATTTCTTAGAAATTCAGCTTATGCTACAAGCTCCTATGAAATCGTTGCAACTGAATTTCAATTTTTAACAACGCACCTTAGTTTGTTTCCGATCGAGGTAAAACTGATGCTGACTGATGGCCATTGACCAAATGGACTTGGTCAGAATGGGGCTTGCTGCAAACCACACCAAGACGATGACGTGACCAGGAGCGAACGTCCTCCGGCTCACCGACACCCTGCAAAACACAAAGGGGGTTGAGGCCACTTCAGAAACATTCGCACGTACTCAACATGAACGCGAGCCACACACTTCGCAGCAAAGCGGCTCGATGGAACGTCCTTATGCATACGGGTGCAAACTATGGCATCTAAGGTCTAAGAGGGGGCTACGAAACGAATTATGGCACCGAGAAGGTGGCTATTGTGACACTTACTGCGTCGTGGGATCGGTGATCGCGTCACTAAGCTCATCAAAGTTATCGAGCGGCTCCTCAATGGCATCCTCGTACAAATTAAAACTGCTCAAAGCATGTGTGATGCTACAGGGGAACACAAAAAGTGGTGCTCGTGACGTCAAGCGGCTTCATTGCAAACGAGAGGGCAGTGAGGGGTGCAACATCGGGCTGGTTAACGGATCTCGCCACTGAAAGCTACATTAGTCAATTCCGCATTGCACCATGCATTGAACCCATGCTGAAATCCCGAGTGCAAGATACAACACGTCACATGTCGGAGGACAGGTTCTGGTTTTTGAATGTGGGGTATGCTTACATTTCAAACCACAAGGCATGATGCATAACAGTGCATTGATAAAAAAGGACTTAGTAGTTGGACGGTGCAGACAGCAGGTTAAGTTAGTTCAAGTCAGGTCATGTATTTAATTTAGCGTCCGCTTAAGCAGGGAAGGCACCAGGATGGACACTGGATATCAATCATTTGCATTTAAACAGGTTCATTAGCAACCATGCATCAAACAGGATATGAGAACATGCTTTGAGCAGCTGATAAGGATTTGTTGGCATACAATCTGGAGGTTATCAATAATCAAAGAATATATTTCCCAATTCAGGTTTTATGGTGAAGCCAGAGTTAATTCGCAGTTATGGCAGTCGTGAGTTACTAGGCTTCCCAACGACCGAGTCAAAATGATTGGGGGTAAGATTCAACATTTTAACATGGCAGGTAAAGGGCAACTCTCCCGGGTTTATGTTGCTCAAACTTTGTCGTTAGTGTCCACAATGAATCGGAAAAAAAATGTTTTGAAAACAGTTCTTGCATTAGGCTGAAATAGTTTGTCTATTTTTACACGGACAGCATCAAAGCGCACTGTCTCCGTTGTTTTAAGCTGATGAACTGCATTGTCATTTTAACTTCAACCATGAAGGGAAACAATCAGTGCAAAGTGAGCTCCGAAATACTAAATTCGTGGACTGCAATTGCATGATTCATTCACACTGGTGCAACTTTCTGGAAATCGATATCCGAAGCAGATCACAGGATTTGGAAATTAATTGAGCAAATTGATTAATTAAGCAATGGACAGTTAAAAGCCGCCAGGTTTACAAATTTTAGTTAGGATAGACAGAGTAATGCCTCGAAAGGTATATGTACGACATTTTAATGGGATGGGTGAGGTTAGGGAAAAAAAACAAGGAAACATGAGTTCACTTCTGCAATTTTACCAACTACATAAAATTTCGATTCAACTGTTCCTTCCAAAATCAATACCCAGTCTCACGCTTCAAAGATTGGAATCATGCAGCGTAGAAACGAAAGATTTTCTTAAAGAATTACAGGTAATGAGTCCAAAGCATGCTAAAATGCCAATATATGCATCGAGGGCATCTCAGTTCGAAGCATGCGTCCGGGAAAGAAGGCACAAAAAACTGCCCGATAAGAATGGTAATGAAATAGCCAATTAAAGGATTTGAGAAAGTGATTCAAGGGAATTAAAGTAAGATGAAATAAGTCTAAACCTGGTTCTCTTCGATTATGTCGGTGAATTCTCACATTATCCGCAAATGGTAATGTGTGTGCTAAGCAGCAAGTCAACGCCGGAAACAGAATGTGATACGAGACAGTAATTCGAAATTTATTTCTTTGCATGCAAATGGCATCATTTTGAAATGCATGATGCGCAAAAATAATTGAGCCAATTCGTTCTTTCATTTCCATTTGGCAACTATTATTCTGATCCCTTCAATTTGATTTACTACTATTATACCATGGGATTTATTTCAGATTAAATTAAGCGAGATTTGCATTTATGATAACTGTCTAGAGAATTCAACGCCATCATATCCATCAACACCCTTTTTTATTCCAATTATGTCGATGGTTTAAAGCGCATATATTGTACTGTATGTCCATTGTCTGCCATTGTTCAGAATCACAACAAAAAGATTTCGTCCCCCTTTGCGACCTTGTCCAGACGTGCCATGCAATGTGTGTGCACAACAAATCTGAACAAACAGTTGGGTTCATTCGAAATTACATATACTATTATCATCTTTCCCAATTTGGTTAGACGATAAATGTTTATGCACTCGTAGCTATGACCTATTCAGAGTACATGTTTACTCAACTATATCTAAACTGGACATACAACATTTGCGTTTTAAACCATCGATGTATTTCAGGGAAAATCTAGATGTCTGCATACCATTCCTCTATTTTCAAGTCAGAGGAATCCTGACTTAGTTGCTTGTCAGAAAGCGCAAAAACAAAATGTATCGGTCAAACATCAAACAAGACTACATACCGCCTCGTGTCATGGACTTCGATGGAAAACTTGCGATCGCGAAAATACAGATTTTCTAAATGCTTCCACTGAAAGACCTGAAACATCCATAATAAACGTCAGAGCATGATTCCACAAGATTCCAAAGGAAATACAAGGCTTTTGATTCCGCTGTTACCTTTGTCGCAGCCTTCTTATTTGCGTGCTCATACTGAGCAATGCCTTTGTGGCTTAGGCCGAGCCACCACGGATTACCGCCCTTGTCCTAGAAAGTTCATTGAAATTAGAAAAAAGAAAGCACATTTCTAATTTTCAGTCATTAAGCGAAAGATTCACTACCTTGACTTCGAAATAGTGGACTCCATAGGTAGGCAGTCCCTCAACAAGGCTCATAAAACTGAAAATTAACACACAAAAAATACCCGGTTAGTGTTTCGTGGCTTCACCGGAGGTCAGTCGGTAGCCATCAGTCAGCCGCTCATTCCGGCTGCCACTCACCTGACAATGACTGAGCCTCGCGACCGTCCAACAAGGTTCTTGTACTGGCAGATGACCTTATCTTCGCTGTTAAGCAATTTGGGAGGAAAAAACAGCATTTGATTAAATACAAGTTCAATCGTTAACGAGCAAAGTTGCAAAAGCGGGGCAGTGAGCTTTCGGTCGACTTACCAGGCCGCTATGGATGGCTGATCTTTGAGAAAACTGGATGGAAATAAAGGCAGCTTTTTCAGATGAGACCTGCTGGAAGAGTCGCTGAAAGCAGAGAAAAGCGAGAAGTTAATGCTCGAGAACCAGGAGGAATGTCAAGCACCGCTTTAAATTCATGAATAATTTAATGGTGGGTACGTGCGAGGAATGACACGCAGATGGGCCCGCAGAACAAAGCTCGCATTCGAGTTTAAATTAGTTGGAAATTAGCCTGGAATTTAGGTGGAACATGTAGTTCCACCAGCGCGCAGCCTGGGAATTGGGCCAATGAGTCGAACCTGGGCTGAAAGCAGGCAAATTGGATTCATGGCTGATTTAACAGCCGGTCTTCGGCTTCTGCTCTGCTGCGGTGCAATGCATCCGTAACGTGACGAGACACATTCTGCATAACGATGGAAGATCATCCAGCACTTTGGAATCGAATCCGATCCAGACACGCGTGAATTTCTCTTAATTACCTAGGAACTTTCAACGTTTCATTATTGCTTCTTTGTATATTTCCCAAGTGGATAATCATCTAATGTTTACTTCTTGAAACTGGAGCATCAAATGGGCAAATCCATAAGTTTCCTCCAAACTATCCTGTTTCCATGCTTTTAGGCACCTTCAATAGTTTACGTTGCATTAAAACCAGTAAAATTTGGTGGGACTGAAAGATTAAACAAGCAATTCCACAAATAGCGGGGAATCCTGCGAGCATCATTCCAGAGCGAGATTAGCGAGAAAATGCTTCGTGCATCTTGCACGATTCCCCATGGCCATGCTTTTTTCAGAAAATGAGTTCCCAGATATGGCATCATATCTAAAATATCACCACCATAAGACCCGTTCCGCGTTTAGCGCATGTAAATTCCCAATTCCACCTAAATTCTTCACCAGCAACGGCATCAATCTGCATAACTTCTGGAAGTGCTATGCGAAGGCTTGTTAAAGTTTCACTATGTACCCTTTGGGATCAATTTCTAAACACAACTTGCTTGAATCGTTAGTAGCTTTCCTACCATTCAATATTTTTTAAAGTCGTTACAGAAATAATGCAGCACGAGACTTGATGGGCCTATAGAACATAAGTTGCTATTCTCATTTTTCACTTTACTTTTCATTTGAAACTTAATCGATAATTGGAGAAAGTTATTTATGGCAACACCAGCACTTTAAATTTCCGTTGTGAACTGTATTTAAAAAAATAAATTTCCCATACTGTATACACGGAGACTGAAATGGCGGATATTGGTTTTGCCATGATATCAGTAGAGGATGTCAGAGCCGATTTCAATGTTAGCGCCATCCTCTGTGATAAATGTAGAGCCAGTGCTACCATCCCACCATCTCCACGTGCTTCTCGGCACTCGGATTAGCAGGGGAAAATCGATACATTCCTCTGTTGCATAAAAATCGACCAGACCCAGTCACATCCAGACTGCAGAATTGGTGTACAGACCTGGTCTGCAAAACTGGTCTACAAGACCAGACCTGTCGTTTCCTATTAACTTAAGTCATGTCATCATAAAACCATAGTTTTCCAGACCCAATGAGTCTGGGCCTCTGATACTTGACATTATGCATGAGCTCAAAATCTTCACGAAATATATTTCAACTCTTCTTGGCCAGTATGCAACACTGACACATGTTCTAGCTGTCGAAATTTATCCTTTTATGTGTGCTTTTTTAGTTGTGCATCATTGATCCTAAACTAATTAACTAAACATAAAAATGTAACTTCTTTATTTTGTCGTCGTCCCTTAACTGCAGGCAAGCACTGCCAGCTTGTCAGCCGTTAGTAGATGCAAACTTTCTCATTTCAGGGTTGATACTCAAATTTACAAAACCATTTCCCTGACTTTCCCTGACAACCTAAGTAAATTTCCCTGACTTATAAATCGTGTAGAAATTTTTTTTAAACCGGCTCATGAGAAAAATATAATGTTTATTAATATCAACTTTTGAAAATGGTCAGCAGAAATCTCAAAATAATTAATAAACACGTAAAAAATTATTTTTTGGGTAATTTTTTGGTATGGAATTTATTTTTCAATTTTATTTTGTTGAAAAAACTGTTATTTTTCCTGACTTTCCCTGATTTTACAGCAAAAAACGTAGTTTTCCCTGACTCTCCCTGACCATTTTGCACTTCCCCTATTTCCAGGTGCGTATGAACCCTGCATTTGGTCACAATTTGCTTTTGTGACTAAAATCCAACCTTTATGCATAAATTCTAATAAACAAAATCTCCAACATGAAATTTGTTCAGTCAGCAACCATCATCCATGGGGGAAGGGGTCAGAAACTCATGACATATGTGAACGTCACTCGTCCCCAGTTCAAAATCGAATCAAATTTCCCTGACTTTTCCCATAATAGCAATGCAGAATTTCGAGAAAATGTTGGTAAAACTTACTCGACGTAGTCGCCGTGGGTGACGTGCAGCGCCCTGGCTGCCAAGTCGAAAGCAACGTCGCCGCCCACCTCGACCTGGCCCTGGAAAAGAAGTAAAAGAAAGGGTTAAACAAAAATACAAAAATCGATGAAAGTTGCTGAAGCCCAGGATGCGACAAAGCGTCGACGAGCGGCAAATTGCAGCGTTGCCGGAGGACATTACCGGTGATAAATGCGACGGAAATCATTGGGATGCAAAAGTCACTGTGCTAGGAATGGCAGAAATTGCATGCGGAGAATGCGATCCAGGGGCAAGATGATCGAATTAAGGCACGTTTTGGAAATAAAACGCTAACACATTTCTGGATGGCATCCGAAACGTCTTCAAAATGCAAATGCCTTGCCCGGGGTCCTCCGGAGAACCTGATGGCCTGCCTTTCCATTTCCTCCAGATTGCGGCCCGGTGCCAAATCCACCATTTCGAAACATGTTTCCATATTTTTGTTTTCATTCAATAGTGCTGACATTTTATCAGCAATGTCGATTGATGTCTGGGCAGAGCACGCAGATAATGGCCGGAAAATTAAGAGATTTTCAAGGGAATTACAAATTGGAAAAGAAAAAGTCTGGTCTGAGTCACCCACACCATCGAATGTTTATGATAAACATGCCAAAAAATGAGATACAAAATTTGATTACCATGAGAAAAACAAGATGGTAAGACAAACAAATGCTCGATAAAAATAAATTCAGATTAAAGTAAAAAAATGATAAGGATGAGAGAAACTATTAAAAAGAAAATCATGATAAAAATAAGAAAAACGAGTTTTCATGGAAGGAGCGACATTGTGAGAAAATTAAGAAAATGTAGTGAGTAGGGTCTTGTCAAGGAGGCAAGGTTAGAGTCTCCTTATTTTTCTCAAACAAATGCTGTTCAAATTAAGAGAAATTTTTAAAATTGACAATAACTTTGATGAGAAAATTGGAGAAAAATAAATGTTTGCTGGAAATAAATGTAGATGAAGGTAAAAAAAATGATAACGACGAGTGAATTTTTAAGTAATAAATTCAAATTCTGACAAAAATAAGAGAAACGAGATTTTGTTAAAAAGAGAGAAACTGTGAGAAATGTAAGAAAATACAATGAATAGGGTCTTGCCAAGGAGGCGAGTATCCAATCACCGTATTCATCTCAAACAATTGTTCAAAGTAAGAGCAATTTTAATCAAATAATAAAAAAAGTTGGTAGCAATGAGCGAAAAATGATAGAAAATTTAATATTATGTTAAAATGGGGAAACAAATTTCGATTAAAATAAGAAAACCAATCACGATAAGTATAACAGAAATAAATTACAGTAAACGTTAACGAAAATAAGCGAACCAGGTTTTGTTTAAAATGTCACAAGTGTTGATTGAAATGTGACATTTTTTCATAAAAAATATCAGGAGGATAGGCCGAATGAGAGTAATCTTCGCGAAAATGTTAAAAATTAGTTAAAATCAGTTTATAAAAAAAAAAAAACAAAAAAAAAAAACGAAGACGAAAAAAGCAATGGAAATTTTGCTAATAATTAGAGAAATATTGAGAAAAATAAGAAATTTTGAAAAAAGAACAGGGTCTGCTAAGGAGGGTGAGTTTAGGGCGTCTCCTGGAGTCCCTCAGTCGACGTTTTTCCTTGTCAGACTGTACTGCTTTGCATTCAGCTGACAAGATTAACACAAGCTGCATAGTCATTGCCATGGTGGGACTCGAACCATGGTGTCAATCTCCCGCATCCCCTGTTCTGGCTCCCGTGCGCTAGGTTACAAGAACGAGCCACCGTTCCCAGCCAACCATAGCTATGTGCCCTTTCATTCCATTCCAAACGACCTAATGGTCAGTGACCTACTTGGCCAAAGTCCTTATCACCCTAGGGAACCCTTGAGAAACGACACTGCACCATATGATCCCATAATTAAAATATAGGTGGGAATTAATACCCCTTCAAACGCAAAATAAAATCAAACCACCAGATTAAACCTAGTCAATTTCCATCACTGACATTTGCCTTTTTTTTTTAAAAATGGTAATAAAACAAGACGGCAGCCATCTTGATTTTGGCTCGCCTCGTTATTAAGCCTAAATTGTGACATCATCCTCAAAAATTAATCCGTGAACAAGATTCGACTGAATGTGTCTACGTCCGCAGACTAGCTATCATAAACGGGGCCATACTTTTGTACTTTTTTATCAGTTGTTTTATAGAACAACAAACGAAGACCTTCAACTGTCAATTACATATCCTTCCCGCCATTTTTTACATGTATCTAATCTACACACTTTGTAAGACTTCAACTGGGTTGCATCGCCTAAAGGGGCCATCATATTGCGAGCAATATGATGGCACATATTATACATGTATATATATAAAAAAGACAATCATATTATAAGCCCACACTTCCAAAATCTAGGCAATTTCCCCAAAATTGGGAAAAATTGGTTGTGTGAGTATCGACACACCTTGAAATGCATTTTAAAAATGGAAGAACTAAACTAAGCAGCCTTCCAGTGTAATGTTCGATTAAACTTCTCTGAAGGAAGTGATCAATGTGCACAGATGTTGTCAAACATTTTAAAAAGTATTCAGTTCCTATACATTGAATATTAGAATCTACTACAGATTATACCCTTATTCATATGTTCCATATATGTCAAAATATTAATACATGTACTTCAACCCCACTGACACATGTATTACTGTAGCACAGTCTAATATTTGGTACTTGTCCATTACGGGAACTACCTGTTATGTTAGGGTAGGTTAGGTTAGGTTAGGTTAGGTTAGGTTTTTTGAGCATTTATACCTACCCTAACCTTACCTAACATAACCTAACTTAACCAAACCTAACCTAACCTAACCTAACCTAACTTAACCTAACCTACCCTAACATAATATGTAGTTCCGTTAATGGACAAGTACCTAATATTTTAATGACTTATGTTACCCGAGTTGGCTCAAAACAGCTTCCTGATAAAATCATAATGACAATTTCAACGTCAGTTATTATTGTTTCGGAATACGTCCTTAATTTTCCCCAAATTTGGGCTCAAAGAATGGCGGTCAAGTATCAAATTTGTTATTAATTTAATGCTCGAACTATATGTATGCAACCAGCGTTCTAACTGCAAACCATGGTAGCCATGATTTGTAAAACAAAGACTGGAGTCATTATGTCAGTAATCATCATCACATAAAAACCATACACACGCGCCAGACAGCGTGTAATGATGGAGCGGAACAAGTGATGACGAAAAAAAAAAATTAACGAGAACAATAGATATTTGGTTTCAATCGAGCCCACGCGGAAATGATGCAACTTATGGCCCACGCAAACAACACCCTTTATCATTTCATAAGCCTAGACTTCCAATGACTTAATTTGGGAAATCTCTCGAACGAACATACATGTAAATAATGCGGCTTACAGCGTGTGAACAAGTAAAAAAAACTTATTTTGACTTATTCGAATTACACCACAATATAATGCCATATTTTTTCACACGTCAAAAGCCCAATTCATGCAATTTATTCGGAAGTTTACTTTTTTTAAAAATATGAACCGATCAAAATTTTTAATAATTTGGAAATATTTACAAAAAGAGACATTTATTTCATTAGATAATTAGGAGTGTGAAGAGTTGCTGAATTTGAGGAATAGCTATCAGAAGTTTCCATGTCATGAGTATGCGTGATATTTGGTTAGAAACTTGAAACCCTCCATCTCATCCCTCAGATTCATCTCAACTCATTATCTTTTTTGAAATTGGGTCCAGGTTTTAATTCATTCATTCTAAAGTTTTGTATTGGCCAATTCGATCACCCTGTACGGTGTTGTTTTTAGGCCACATGTTATGTTCCGTGTTTATTTTCTTCGCTGCTTCCTGTCAGTAAGACAAGAATCCCTAAGACAAAACAGATACCTGGATGTTCGACCCGGACCTTATGGTGAAACATCGGTAAGAAATGCAAAAATAACCTCCATGGCCCGATCGTAAAATGATAACAGGCGTAAACAAAAGTACTAAGCAAAAACCGATCTAAATTTAAACCCGGATCAATGTAAAAAACTTTTCAAACTCCAAGAACTACAAGCTATAGCTACAAAGCTATAGACTTCTTTTACACCTTACACAGTCATACTTTTATCATCACTTCATGCAATATTTCGATAATAAGTAATTCAAAAATTCGAATAATCATCAGTAATCAGATGGGCACATCAATCCATCTGTACCTTATCCCTGTCGGTATAAATTTGTGCAAATTGGCAGTATTCCATACCAGGCAAGCATTAGCATTGAAACGTTTGTCAAACGCAAAATGCTGAGAACAGACCACATACTGCCAGTAATACAGATTCATTATTATTGATCAGCATTGTTGGCCATTTATTTTTTTGCACTTCAAAAAACACACTAACATTGCATGCAACAGTAGATTTGGTGGCATTTTGACAACCGTGAAAAACGTTTGTCAAAAGCAAAATGGCGAATAACGTCAGTAAAACGCATTCAGTACTATTGATCAGCACTGCTGACCTCTGAAATTCCATATTACATGAAACACCAACATTACAAGCTAGGCTCCCAATGAGGGTATGGAAACAAAATGGCCGCCAGTAGTACGAAATCAGTAATATTGATCAGTACTGTCCATTTACATGAATACAGCAAGTGTCTTACCAACTTTTAGGTAATATCCGAACGGGTTCGTAGGATCGTCATCGGCACCTCGTGCTACCTCCTGCACCACATGCTAAACTGAGCACAGAACAGGAGCGTCGTTACTCACTGGATCTCCCTGTGCACCAATGCGCAAACGGGAGTACCGAGGAGAATTTGGGGAGGGATGAAAGGGGGGGGGGGGGGGACGTTCCCAACTCCCATCCCTCGCATTACAGCACTGACTCAGCCTCTGAGACAATAGTCTCGTGTGGGGTGCGACACAATAGGGGCTGCACCATTCGCCCCCACGCAGGGGTCCCGTCAAATGTTAGCAAATAATTCCCAATTTCTATACATGTATGAAACAATGTTCCCCTTCGTGACTGTAGGCCCGTTTGTATGATTAGTTCGAACAGCAGTTATTTTTGGCAATAAGTTGACAAAAATGCATTTACTTTTATGTACTTCCATGTTAATTTTTTCACATATTTAAGTAATTTAACTTAATGTGTGTTTTTTTTTTAATTTATAATTTAGTAATTTGCAACTTAATAAATTGCTAATATGGATATAAAATGATTGACAATCAAATATGAATCACTAAATATAAATCCATTGATTCCTTATACCAATTATGGAACATATGCTACTGCATTATTTTCAGATTGACTTGAGTGAAAAACCTTAAGCATGTGCTTGCCAATCTCTAATGTGAGTAAAATGAACCAAATCAAAAAATAAATGCACAAAAACGCCATGCTCTATATTTTCCAAATAACATGTCAAATATTCTCCGGAAGCCAGTTTTACCAAATTAAATCCAAAAATACCAGAACAATGGGTGAATCTACGAAATCCTGCCAAATATACCACAAAATGGCCACGACCCTTACATAAGAAGTCAACACTAGTTATTCATAAGTGAAGCCAGTTAGCACCTTACACTGCACGCGTAAGGCTTCGCAGTTGCAACATGGATATGCAACCGGAACAAGTGCAAACTTCAAGCCTTCTTGAGGGCACCAAAACTTTCATTGGTTTTTCATCGACCAGCTGATAAGGGCGTCGCGAGTCATTGACCCACCCGAGTCAACAAAGGATAATCGACATTCTCCAAGAGGCAGAATCTACTTAAGAATACGGCAATAAAGGGCCCCAAGAGCGCCGTAGTAAGCAGCTACCAAAACGCCATCCGCAACTGGCATCCAAATTCCAATTAGATATGTTAGCAATAAAAGCTGAGGGTGAGACCATGGAACTAAAGGATAACGTCATGAAGCTCAGTCACCGGATACCGAAGAAAAAATTCCAACATGCAGCCCAACATCCGCTCGGCTGATGACAAGCCATACCTGTGCAAATCAGGATGTGTGGCAGGGTGCATCATTTTCACGGTAACTTCCATGGTGTGGCCAAAAAATGGTAGCAACAGCACCATGACAGCATCCACCACCGTGGCAAAGAGCTGCCACCGTGAAATGACACGAAACATTCCGTGCCATTCCTGGGAGTTGGTATTTTGTCTGAGTTTACTTACTAGACGTCTTTATAGTTGCTGGTTGGTCTTATTATATAAAGTCTATAAACTATAGTATCTTCTCTTCTTCAAAATAATGAGCTTTTTATATTCCAAACCTAGTTGAAGAAGACAAGAATGACACGTCCTAGAAGACGGGATGTACAGTATCACAATCAGGGAAAATATAGTAGTACTGTAGTAGCCTTCTGTTTTTCGTGTGAGGATTGAGGGGCTCATTTTTGCTATGGTGTGGAGGCCATTTTGGCCTTCAATATCGCCGACGGCTGCAAAGTTGACTGGCAATGATCCTTGTCATCTCAGAAAATCCCTTTCCACTGCTGGAAAAGGGCATGTGACATCGCCTTTGCTCCACCGCCGCTGTGTCATCAACCGTTTAACTGCTCAGCAAGCATTCCATCAGTTAAGGACCTCTGGAGGGCGCTGGATCAACGACCCTAGATGCGATGTGCCCAAACGGTTCTTACCGAAGATTGAAAGCGTGATTGCAAATCAGAAAAGTCCATTGGGATCGAGATAAATGTTCATCGTCGAAGGTCATCTGGTGGACCAATGTCCCGCAAGGTAATGCAGAGGCCGTGCCCTTATACACAGAAAGTGAAGCGACTTGAAACATGGCACATTTCTTTCAGACAGTGCCATCTGTGCAGTGCTGGAATTAGACGAAGAGACTCTTGGCCATTATGAGACCTCTCAAGAAAGTGAAGTGCCCAATGAAACAGCGCCACCGATGTCTGGCATTAACTTTCCATCATTACCAGTGTCGTTCCAGAGAACTTAGTGCCTTCTATGCTGTGATGGACTCAGATAAGACCTCTCCCAATCCCACATGCTCCTGACTAGAGAAGTTGGAAGTTTTAACGAAATTTCAATCAAGATGAGGATGCTTATGGTTGTCTTGATTCTGTAAGCCAGGGACCACCTATATTTAGGCTTTAAATGCCCATAGGTACATCCGGCACCACATCTTTGGGGTGTGCATCACAAGTTGCTGCAAAAAATCTGGTCCAGCCACCTAAAGATGTCGCTGCCCAACGGGGAAAGTTCTGGACTCCCTGAATGGATGGCCACAGCGAAGGCTGATACGAAAAAAGAATTGGAATGGTGAAAACGAAACAAAAAACTTGATGGAAAACTTTATGCACTGCCAGGGTCGTTATGGCCCACTGGGGCCCACTAACCGGCAGCGACTCTGCTGCCGAGTGCAGTTACGGCCCTCTTTAACTCGCCATTTTCTCGTTCACGGTGGACCAAGTGCGCTGGTTTACACGCACTCGTATCGATTTTTGGCAGTTTTATCGGGAATCGGCGGAAGCGAACAACTGCCGAAATCAGTCGAGCAACAACTACAGCTGTATCTCCGGCGCAGAAAGCTGCGAAAGGCGATAAAAATTTTAAGTGACGATAGCCAAAGCGTCGCAGTCCCTTGGACACCGAGCGGCGCTGGTTTTGCTGTAAGCCGTGATTTACATGCAGGTTCATCATTGGCTTCAGCGCCGTGATTTTCTGCTCGATTACAGCGAGAAACATGGGCAGGGAGGACCCATTAGGCGACGAATTAATGCTTGCTTTAATTACGTTGAAAGAAACAATGAGGAGATTAGAAACGGAAATTAAACACAGGGTCAGGAAGTAGGTTTCGAGCCCAGTTCTGCGAAGCACAGGGACAGGTCAGATGACTCAAAACTGCACATTTTAGTCAAGAGACAGGCAATCAGCTCTAAATGAACTTTGAATTTGTACCATAGCCAGTACGACTATGAAAAAAACTATAACCGCACAAACAATATTTCTTCCCCACAACCACAGGTCTCAGGAATTGAAACCAAAACAGGATAGAACAGCTTGGTTAATCTGACGCATAGCAAAACAAATCACAGGGAAGTTAGTCAATTTCCCAGATGGAGAAGCAAAAAAAATGCCAGAGACGAGCCAAAAACTAATTACAGCCAACCAGGTGAGAGTGCTGCTAACTGTAGAACCTGTCTTGAGATCTTAATGAGTAACAGCTGCTGTCTTACCTTAAATATTAACGATTTCGCTTGAAGATAAAACTGCTCAACTGTGACGCTGTCTCTTAATTGGGATATTCCTTCCACGAAAAATCTACACAAATTAGAAAAAACGTTAATTAAACGGGCAATTCACATAATAAGATGCTCCAGCATGAAACTGGAAAGCCATATATTCAGCAAAATTGCGTTGCCTTCAAATTACGAGAATTTTGCAGTAACTAATTAGATCGACAATTAATTCATGTAATTATTCGCTTTATTTATTCGTTATTAAACCTGTCAGGCCAAGTAATTAAGATAATACGTTTATAAAAATAAAACTAAAGTGTACTGTTATCAAACTATTCAGAGTAAGGCAAAAACGTTCGATCCCATGACAATTTAAATTTTGGGTAATAACGTACTGTATTTATGAAAATTTTATTTTCCACAATAGAATAAGTGGGACCACATGTGATACGCTAGCATACATACATTCATTGCATTTCTGCGTTTTTATATTTAATAATTGAAAATGTATTCTAGTTAATAGAAGATAAGATATGGCGGTGGAATAACACAATTTTATCATCATTTTCTTATCTAATTGGGAGATATATGTATAAAAACACTGGTATAAACTGCAAGATCAGATTTCCTCGTTAGTGCACTTTATGTAAAACATCACGACAAATTAATTTCGATAAACAACCGGTCATCGGCCAATTATCCGGCCCAGAGATGCCGCTGAGATGCAGATGTCATGCAATTTTGCCAGAAAAAAACAAACGAGATATATCCAAAACTTGCAGGAATTATGGCGAAAATAAGTCGGCTCGTTAATTACATTGACCGTTATAATTAGCGGGCCGGCGGTGAACGAAAACTAGCCGATCACTTACTTGACTAAAAAATACAGGACGAGCGGAGCGCCGTTGCTTTTCTTTGGGAAATCATGCTCCAGAACACGATGGTCTAGTTGCAGCCAGTTATAATGATCCCTGTGAAATAAAAGAAAAAAGAAAAATCATTAAAATACGAAAATGAAACGGGTGAACAATTTCGACCAAATAAATTGCTGGGTCGGCTCATTCAAAAGTACAGTAACAAAATAACGTGTTAGTGTGTGTGTTGAATTATTAAATATGAAACTGCTTAAGTTTTCATCTACAGTTGCGCCACCTATTAACATAAGAGCTGCGCTTAACTTCCCTTGTGGATAAGTTCATTGCATTATCTTAACTATGAAAAAAAATTATAAGATTGTTACCGTAGTAACTGATGTGACTGGTCATAACATATCATAAAATGCACATTTTTACACAAATAAACTTTGAGCTCAACATTTTTATATTAAATTATTTTAAAATTGACGAAACGTGTTGTATCTTTACGGCATATTATTAGCTGCGGGTGTTTTTTTGTTGTTTTAATTGCGTTGAATGTTGTTTTCACATTTAGTTTAAAAATTAGTTAAAAACGTAAAAATTTGCT
Source organism: Cylindroiulus punctatus (assembly GCA_034695085.1). Classification (NCBI taxonomy): domain Eukaryota; kingdom Metazoa; phylum Arthropoda; class Diplopoda; order Julida; family Julidae; genus Cylindroiulus; species Cylindroiulus punctatus. The sequence continues at coordinate 26,307 of JAQFYZ010001000.1, forward strand.
TCTCCTGCATCTGCAAGTAGGTCTACATATTTTTTACATTTTTACATACATGTATTCTCAAGATATTTTTTTGAAAATCGTGAGAAACGTAAATTATAACACAATTTAGGTTACTTCAATTTAATGACTATTAAATTTATATGATGAGAATATATTGCGTAGGGTTTATCGCCATAACGGAAAATATTTTTTCATCAGTTTACTTTTCAGAACGAACAAAATCTCTAGAAACGTTTTACAATTACAGGCTTTTGATTAACGGCCATGAGAAGACAAGTTCCCCCAAATTTTGTCACTACTGAACGTGCGAGGGTTTCTATGGACAGCATAAAAAAGGATGAAATTTTATCTCTTTTTCGTGCGACCCACCCCTGTTGGGTGTGAAAAGATTGGGTGTAGCCGGAGCTTTTTATGCGTTCTCCATCACAAACAGAACACATTTTCCCTCGTGAAATTGTGCGAAGGTATTGCAAAATTCATGGTGAACTGCAACTCATCATAATATACACAATTACAAGTTGAACAGACACTAACTAGGTCGCATTATGCGATCCAATTGTGCAGTAGAAGCGAATGTACCAACGCTTTTATTACGAACAAACAATTTTACCTTCAGTTTACCCCCACGAAAAATCTGGGAAAAATCGAAAATTTAATGTCGACGGCCATCTTGTTTTAGAACCGAAATCGACGGTGGCGCCATCTACTAACTAGAAATGGTAACATAGTCTATACACATGCAACACAGTCATGCATGATTCATATGATGTCCTAAATAAAATGTTTTTCAATCTGGTTCGTGTATAGATTAGAAATATGGCTTTTCCGGACCATGCTGCAATGGCTAACACCTATTTGTACAGCATGTGTGCAATGTTGTAAAATGGAACAACCTTCTGTAATTGTTTGCTCGCTCGATTTCCAAGAACATGACATAGGCCTATCTCGCATTATTCAAAATTCATTGAATCAATCAGAGAAGTGATCAAGTAATGCTTACGTGTCATCCAGGTAGGCCAGTCCGAAGTACTCCTTTTCTTTGAGGTTGAAGTGAGAAGCCACGATGTCAAGGAGTTCTCCAGCGTAGAGTTTAGGCTGGGAAACAGGGAGAATATTTCAATTAAAACGAGAAAAGGTTCAAGCAGGTGGGCAGGCCAAGCAGCTAAACGAATTTCAAATTGGGAAATAAAAAAGATGGAAACTAGGTCGCGGGCATATAAATATTAACCACGGCCAAATCGGTATAATATGCCAAGACGGGGTTCCTACACATGCACTTACAAAATGAATTTTTTAGGACAGAAACGTTTGCATTTTCAGCCGAAACAGGGGCTGCAAATGTTGAAAAAACTAAACAGGACATCACTGAAATTTCGCTATTTCCTACATATTCCGAGGTGTTCATAAAGGGGAGTCAAAACCATAACTTCCACGGTATAAACTTGAGAAATATTGCTTCACATTAAAAAAATCTAATCTAATGACATCCAAGGAAATGCCATCTTTAGGTCCATAAAAGAGGCCAGCCACTTTATGTAAGTAATAACCTCAAGTTATAAGCTGCAAGAAATTCAATTTAACAATGATAATGATGCTCGCCTTAATGCGGTAGTAACTGTCCAATAAACTGGGTTGATAGATTACGCCCCCCTACCACTTAACTGATAGTTGTGGTACTGAAATGAACTGAAATTGAAGCTCCTGAATGTAAGGATGGCTACCAACTGGTAAAAATGAAATTTGTTGAAATTTCCAGGTTATCCAGGATATTATCTCAATTTTCAAGGTTTAAATAAATATTTTAATGAACAAATAGTATGGTATTTTTACAACATTTATTGGAATGCAAACATTTAAAAACACCACAAAAAAACACATCTCAAATGATAGCTTTCGGCCTAACATTCTATCAATTACGTTTGTAATAATAATAACTCAGTTAAAATGAAACTGTTTGCAAACTTATTTTCAATGAAAAATGTGTTTATCAATCTTAATAATAAATGGGAATGCATAATACTTAATAATAAATAGGATATAGGAAAATTTCAGAAATTCTCGATCCTGCTTGATGAATTTTATTTAAGCAACTGCATGCAAAAATGCTTGAAAAACATTCATTGTGGGCAGAATCACACCAAAGGTAAAAATTTTCGAAAAACTATCTCAAATATGGAATTCTTAGTCACTAATTCTTTAAAAATCAATACGTGAACAACTAAGGGGATGTCATATGAGAAATGTTTGCAACGTCAGTTATGGAGTTTTCCTCAGAAACAGAAAATAAAGTTAATGTATAAATGAAAAATTCCAAATTCAAATTCTGAGTTTTCAGGTCTTCTAGGTTGAATATAAAATTCCCTGAAATTGGCAGGTTTTCAGGGCCATATTTTCATTTTGACCAGAATAAAAAAATGATTAAATGGTCTTAACAGCGATTCATAGAATTTACTGCCCAAGAACATAATTGGCCTACACTAACCGGTCAATCATTTATCACTTTTTTCCAAGAACCACAATAAAAAAACCTAAAATGGTGATCAATTCCATCCAATTCAAATTCCCTGATTTTTTCACCTTTTCCAAATTGAACATAAAACTAAGATTTCCAGTTTGGTGCAAGGTGTATACAGTCATCATGAAACAACAGTAGTTTGTAAGTCTTTACCTATATGTTCGGCAGGTATTAGTATAGTATGTCGCCACATGTACCACACTCACTCCTAACCTAACCTAACCTAACCTAACCTATATATATA
>JAQFYZ010001001.1:0-29063 GCA_034695085.1 Cylindroiulus punctatus
CAAATATATTTCCACAATATATTTCAAAATACATTTCCCATAATATATTTCAAAATACATTTCTTTTCCATATGGGACGAGCGAGTGTGTACATTTGGAGCAGGGCATACACCGTAGATTATTCATTCCCAATGCACGACTCATAAATATTTGTTAAAATGAATTAAATTGTCAATTGCTACGCGATGTCATGGCAGGAACTTACAGAAATGGACTTTCTTTTTACAAAAAAACAAAAAACTTTTTGTTTCTTAGATAACGTATTCAATGTTCCGACGATAGTAGAAGCTAATTCAGGTTATTTTATGAGCAAGAATCCAATTTTTATTACCCCTATGACATGAAAATTCACTAGCTCCAATTTTCCAAATTTCGACTTGACCACCGTTCACCTCTGTAATGGGGGCTTGCATGACATTATATTGCATGAATGTAAAATTGTATACTTTCATGCAAATGTCTAACCCTTGTACGTGTTTTGTCCAGATTGTTTATGAATTCGTATTGTCTCAACCCAAAATTTGCTTGAAATTCACTTGCGCGGCCTCGTTAAAACCTTTTACGATGTCTAGCGTTAGGGTGGGGTGAATAAACCGTTCGAAATCTTAGTGCAAATAGCTACAATGTTATGTAGATTATACGCCTGACATCCGTATTATAATTACACAAGATAAACGGCCATTTTCACTAAGCACGGTGCGTTACTTAATGTGGAGAACGTTCTTTATCAAAATTGTTCACCCAAATCGATAATTACAGAAATTCGTGAGCGGCTGCTGCAAAACTGGATCACCAGCTATTTTTTGGGATTTTACCAGGCGTGGTATCTTTTAATTTATTCATTGATACCGTATTTAACGCTCAAGTTATTTACCCGTTGTGCTTGAATACGTTGCTGTATATTGGAATTGAGAAAATGCCGACTTTAAGATTAAGTCACGTATGTAAACATGCTTTACACTGTAGATACCTTAACTTGAATTGAGTATAAGATTTTGATTTGAGAATCATCATGAGTTTTTCAATTATAGGCACTTCAATACTTTTTCAATTAAAGGCACCTCAATGTTAAAATCGCTGCAAATAGCAAGTAAACGGGCTAAGCTTGAGAACATGAGCACTTGCACTATCAGAAGATAAGACTTAGACAAGTTTTGTAAATTCACCTAGTACCTTTTCACAAGCAAGCTGAGTTAAATCTTGCATATAATCATAGTGTTGGTATATTTTTAGTGCAGCAATTCTTCAAATATACATGTACGTGCTCGATGATCGTATATTTCGTTAATACAGTACTTGTTGCAATCTGCCAATAAGGAAGTTTGTTAATATTATTTAGTTTGAGCAACAAATCTTATACATTATTTACAGCAGGTAAAGGGAATGAATTTTCCTGAGGAGGTTTAGTGTAGGAAACACCTGCCTTATTTGAAAACCTCCTGTATTATAAAATCCGGAAATTGAAAACAAGAATTTAAAAAAATTGAAAATACTTATGCAAAATAAAATATTGTTTTTAATTGAGACAAGTTTTGAACCAATTTGTCTTATGACTTTCAAATAATAAAAAATGTTGTAACGATTGGCCCACGGCTCCTTTAAGGTCTTTGATGTATTACAGACAGAAAGCAAATGCGGAAAATTCCCGTTTTATAAATAACTTAAGTAGTTCATGTTTTTAAATTATAGGTATAATGAAAGTTTGAAAAGGATTGTCTATAAGCTATAGGCATCGATTTGCTTTCGGATTTTTTTTTTCTTGGCGACTGCTTTAAAATGTGGAGCACTCGACATATTCAGCAAGGTGGCTTAAAATTCCATTTCGGCGTTTGGCTAGTTTCTTGCCCATTTTTTTGCTCCCTTGTTGCATTACTAACTACAAAAAAGTTGATTTGATGATGGTGAGTATGGACTCATCACTTTTCCCTTCCGTTTTTGCTTGGTTTCTACTTGAGAATTGCGCTCAGTTTCTTTTTGCAAATGGTGATGCATGAGATTAAGTAGACGAGAAAGATAAATAGGAGGTGTTGCTGCTAAATTTATAATTAATTTCGAGATCAGCAACCCTAGCTGCTATCTGTAAAAATTTAATAAATATTAGGCGCCTGACTTAAGCCAGGAACTGTTGTATTTTTTAACATCTTGATATGAAATTGAATGCTGTGAGCGTGGTCGTTATCTTATACAGTTATCCGATAGTGCATACTAAAATCAAATACACCAAGTTGTTGCCTAACTGTATACAGGATGATGCAAAGTTTGATCCATTAACTCTATTAGGTTTTGTAATGAAGTTAGGACTTTATGATCGCCCTTTAATGTTTGCCATTGGTAAAATGTGCAAATTTGCAAAGATTATACATTTTTTATATTATGGTATACCTGCACATTATGGCAAACTGAATTTACAGTAGGTAAAGTAGTCGTCTAACATCCTTAAAATCGTTTAATTACCTTAAGTTTAAATATGCAGCTGCATCGATTGTTAATTAGGTTTAATAGGTAGTGCATTACTGGTTGTTTATCCCAAAGTGTCTGGTATTGGTGTCAGAGGTTCCTGGACGAGTGTCTTTAATTCGTCTAATTAAGCGTGGTCATCGGCTTTACAGATTGCAAGGAGATTCGTTATTGCGGTTTAAGGAACTTAGCCCATTTTTATTTTCAATCAAGAAATTATGGCATGATCATTTGCATTATCAATACCCACCTTTTTTATCGTAAAAAATTGATCGTGTTGGATGAACGAACATCATCTCATTAGTTTCTGTTGTTCTTCCCCTTCCTAATGGTCTGATAATCGACTTCCACTATGTAAGTCACTGGCCTATGCAATAAACACGGAAGCTGAAGTTTGAATTTCATGTTGCGTTTCGCGTCAATTTGCTGTACACGTTTTCGCACGTTTTGGAATAGGAAAAAATTGGTTCAAATATTTTTTTGTTATCATTCGAGTTATGCACGTTAACAGAGGCTATAATTTGCACGCCGAGCCGTCATAGTTAAGAATTACAGACCTAGGTAAAACTAGCGGTTATATTTACAGTATGTCAAATTGGAACTGCAAAGACGATACTGTGGCACTTGGAACATTACTTACTTACACTTCTACTCGCTCGACGGTATGAGCATAAACGGACTTTTTAATCAAAATACATATTTATTTTATCATCTGTAAAATGAGAAACTAACTGGAATTCAGCAGGTCTTATAAAAATCGCACTTACATTCCGCACATTGGAATGAGTAACTTACAGCTACATAATGTACAAATAAATATATTTTACTTACAAAAACTAGCCAGTTGAAATAGTTTTATTTGACAATAATACTATTGTCAAGTTCATGCAAAGCTTGTATTGCTTCTATTTGATATTTCTATGTAAGGATGCTTGAGACGTTCTATCTTTTGTTTGTGCGAAATACATTTAATACTCGTATCGTGGGTGCTCTAGAAGCCAAATAAATCGCCCATTTTAGTAATATTGAGAGACATCAGTGATTCATTAACACTAAAATAATTCACTCAAATTGATCTTCAATATATTTTTCCAGTCAACTTATTGCGAGCCTACTATGCCCTTGCATACTGTAAAATGGGTGGCCACATATGTATATCTTCATGGGGGTTCCAAGTTAATCCTTGCTATGGAAATTACTCTAGCATTTTTACCTGGTGATGTCACCCATGGCTGACCTTTGCCCCTTCTTTACCACCTAATTTCGAAGCCTGGTTTCCTAATTAGCTTTTTCCACTCAAATTTCCCACCTGTCACTACAGCCATCAGTTTGCTAATGTCGTTGTTGATCGTGGATTACTGGTTCGCATTAACCTATTTTTTGGGAAACCTACGAGCAGCTTTTCTGTATGTGCGACCTGCCTCTGGCGAAATACTCATGCATTGCTTACAAGTCGCAGTTCAATAAAAGGAGTTCAGCGCCCTCTAGGTCAATTTGAATGGTACTGGTAATAAGCAAGTTAGTCATCATGCTTTTTAGAATGACGGAATAGGATTACGATGGTTTCCAATAAGTTTTACAAATTGCTGTCGAGGTTTTGATAAATAAAAAAAAAACTTAAGATGAATTTAATTCTTTAGATGTCAGGGATTAAAAGGAATGTTTTCATCATCTGTAAAGATGTGTTAAGCTTTCATTCATACCGTATTATCCTGTATTTCCACTGTTTATACAAAAAGGAATTTCTGAACAAATTTAAGGTACTTTGCTGTATACTTTTTGTAATCGACCCCATAAACTGCTTCATTTGGCTCGCCTCAAGAGGAAAATTAAGGAGAAAAACGCAATATCAAAAGTACGACGTTTCTTGGAAGACATTGTGAAATCCTGGAAAACTGATTTAACTGTATTTTCTCCTTGTGGTAATTTGTCGTCCACACGTGCATGGTGTGGTATATTTTCAATTAGTGAATATCCTGTTCGGCAGAGTTTACACTGCGCGAAACTTAGTTTGCATCTGGTAAATTAGGTCAGAACCCATTTGGAATTAATATTGTTTTTATTTTTAATTGACCTTATGCATATGTACGATCATGATTCAAGAACGCGGCATTGCAAGGGGCCTATATTTGGCGTGCCCTCACGCAAAAACGTGATTTTTGTTTTTGCACCAACCGCCCGTCTAAATATAAATATGAGAGATGGTTTCATAACTTATAGTGAGCCATATGAAATATATAGGTCTCATTTTCGGTTGTTCTGGCTGCCCTGATACTTTAAAACAACCCTAATAAGGCGAGTAATTACTGGGTGTCTGGAAAACGTGGACAGTCAGAGACATGAGTTGACCTGGAGAGGTCAGGGGTCGCTAAACTGCAGATCAATTGGGCATTGTAGCCAGAAATAAACGGATTTAATTCGCAGGAATTCAACTTAGGTTAATCTCATTTTTATAACTTTTGTCTAACTCAGTTTGGAGGCGAACAAAAACAATGATCATCTATGGCATTGCTCACGTAATGTAGAGCATTAATAAAAAATCGGTTTAAATTACGAGTTTGCATCGTCAGAGTTGAATAAATTCATCATTTGTCTTAATGAGTTTATTGAATTTCGCCGAATAAATCAAATCTACAACTAGCTTTTATCAAAGTCATGTACGCCCCTAGTTACATGACGACAGAATCAGTCAAGAGAATGACTCAAATCGGATAAACAGACTGTCATTCACCTGGCGATCAGTTAAATAATGGTTTATATTCGTATGTCTTAATGAAATTTTATTCAGGTTTTATAACTGCATTATCGAAAAAATGGCTGAAAATGAGAACATGTACCATAAAATTTGCTTTTTTAATTTCATTGCATTTACTTTGATCTGATTTCGACGCTTATCTATGGGTGTAATTAAAGCGGCCAGTCCGCCGTAGTGGTACCTGGCAGTCAACTCAATATATCGTAAAACTTGAAAAGTAAATAATTTAGACCCATATTTTCATTCCTGTTTTACCAGCTTAACAGCCTCAGAATCTCTCGATTGAACTTATTATAGGTTACGTTCTATAATCTGTCCACTTAACGTTCGTGTTATTTCGCTGCTTACGTTCTCGCCATGTGTTTTTGAGGTTATCGAATTGAAATTCTGAAAACCTAGTTAAGCTTTTTTTTGGCCAGAAACACTTCCAAATGTTGAAATGAGAAGATTGAGAGATCAAATATCTTATGGAGGTGATAATTGCAGTCCACTATATCAGCTACTTAAAAGATAACAAAGTGACAAAAGTTTGCTATTGTCAAGCTCTCATTAATTAGAAATGAAAGCAAGGTGGTTTTACGCTTGACTTTAAAAGCAATTGGTGGCTATTTCTACAAACCAACAACTAGCATATGGGGGCATACGTTCACCCAGTCATTCCCAGTGTCACAAATTCAATTCATATAAACTGACGTCGTCTAAAGTGACCTAAAGAAAACAATGACGCTCGATGTACATGTACACTGTACATGTCTGTCCTATTTAGGTTAAATGAATATGATTTGCCTCTACGACAGCATTTGCAACATTATACACTGTGCCGCCATCTCACTATCAAATACGATAACCAACGTGGAATTACTATACCTATCCTAATTACAGAAATTTATGTAAACTGTTAGTTACAGCGACCAAATATTGAAAAAAGGTCGATGAAATACATCGTTAGTTCAGTTATTTGGTTCACAAGGAGCCGGTAACAAGCGGGCATACATGTAAATGTAGCTTTGTGTTGGTGGAAAATGAGTGAAATTAACCTTTTAGAAATAAGGCTAAATGATATTGGTGGCCGTGACACTTGTATGCAGCTTGCTATAAATTTTTATTGGAAGGAATTCCTCATCATGCAACCGGATCATACATTCGTAATCACGCATTGAATAACGGTATATTGCAGTTTAAGGTTTGCATTTTTTACGGAAATTTGGGCGAGAAAAGTAATGCTTTGCAGTCGTGATGACCTTCCTTCGTCCTATCTGATGTTAATATCCGTAAATTGGCCAAACAAATCCGTTGAACAAACACACGTGTAGTTATAACGATGTGCATCACGCAAGCACGAAATGCAATCCGTCGCGGTTTTTTATTATTTCTTGTTTGCTGGTGAAATACCATGAAACACCATGACGGAATTATCATGCATGGTAGTAATCAGTATAACGCTCGTATGACACTAATTTCACCGCAAATTAATTGAGATGCTACTGATTGCATTTTTCCAAGAAATCATTTGGGTCGCAATGCCTCTCTGAGCATACCTTTAGTGCATCTTGTCCATCCCAAGCCCACTGTTGTAAATATAATACAGGGTTAACAAAAGGTAGGCTCTAAATTTAAAATTTAATTACAGGCAGTTTAATTAACATGCAGGAACATACAGGATGCCGTGGCTCATGCCAGGACTTCGTGTGTTCATGTAATACGTAAAACCATAGTGTTGAGTTCAGGTCACATCTCTGGTGGCTCTGTCATGCTTTTTTATATGTGCATGCGCAACGATGCTTAGGCATGCTCTTTATCGCCCACAGATTTTGATATGCAACCATACATGTACAGGTGGATGCAGTTTTGATAGGTAGATTTATCTACCAACCCTCCTTGTTTGGTTGGAAGTTCATTATTATTTGTTACTTATCGGCGTCATCATTTTTATTTCCTTAAGTATTTAATTGAATACACGATTTGTTGTGTACCAAACCAGGACAAGGACGAACACTGGTTCTCTCTTAACAAAATCAAATTCATAACTAGCCTAACATCGCATTAGCAGCGTTCATACTAACCGTACGTGCATATGTGTTGGACCAGTGGGAGTATCCAGTGTCTCGATGATCATTTCTAATTTTTTGCACATCTGTATGCCGATATTCCCTTTTTATCGTTAAACTGTTGGACTTTTTATGACGTGGTTGAGTCTGGGTGTTTTAAAACCGGAAACCACCAGGTGACAGACTTCAGAGGCAAATTATGTGAAGTCACATCTATTTTTAACGTGGTGTAAATGAACTTTAAAGTGGTACAACTTAATGTAAACATAGTGTATGTTTTAGGCATATACACAGTACATTTTTAAATTTTGTTGACATGTCTAGTCGACATTTCGATATTGTCATCCAGACTTTATCTTCAAAGTAAAAAAGATAGCGCATATAGAATAAGCTTTTTTTAAGCTCATGGGATGCATGCAGACAAGGTCTGACCAACTATCAACAGCTATCCTTGTAATGCTTTTAGGTAGAGCACCACCTTGTTAAGCGTTTTAATGATGGCCATTGTCTTCTCTTCAAACTGACCAAAATTAGTTTCAGCTTTTTCTTCAGTTTTTATATGGACGTAATGATAATAATTTCCTTTTTACCCCCACCCGCTTACGGCTAGAAATGCCCTTGAAGCGATGTCTGTCTGATAAGTATATCTGTATCTATCACTGACTTTTCTATTTTATTGTCCTCCAATAAGCAGACCGTGTTGGTTTTTATACAATTTGGACCGCGCTTATTATTCGCTCTAAATTACAGAGGACTTTATCTCGCAGCATTTTTCGTGGTTTCGTCCGGTATAATCTGTACCAGCTTGCTTTTCTTTTTTGTGCCTCTACATGCATCTGTAATCATAGTATTTGCTATCTTCCTCCTAGATTTCAAAACTGTTTCTAAACTCTGGCTTACTTTTTGATCCTGTGCACACGCTCAAAATGTTGCGAGTTTTCAGGTATTCTTTTTGTTGTATAATTGCTGCTCCTGTTCATTGTCGCAGCAGTCAATGGTGAACCAATTAACGTCAGTGCTTTTTTTGACCTGAAACATTATTACGTCATTGTGACGCACGTGTTATTGTTGTGACCGATGGCGTGACTGGAGCCAGTAGCTTTCCTTTATTTAATTTTGAAAAAATGACAAAGCCTTGAATTCTGACCATCAGTCAACTTTATCGTGATTTTTGCCAGACTTCTCTGGCTTTTTGTCATTACTTTTGTATTCGATTTAGTAATGGTCCAGCAAGCCTGTATTCTATCGGTGTGACAATGGTGCTATCACGCATATGCCCTTGATAATGAAATTCAAAATTGATTTATTTCATGGCAAATAGTGAAAGCATTCAACCCCCCAAATGAATTATTGATCGAATAAGTTACGTGAAGAAAGCTAATTGAAATCCCGAATGGCCGGCTAAGGCAATCTTCAGCGAATAATTGATAATTATTAAAATTTTCAAGTATAGCATCGCCTGAACCAGGTATGGTTTAAATGGTCTTATACTGTTTATTAACCTGAATGTCCATTGGCAAAACTTTTGTTTTAATCAAGATTTGTACATACTGTAATAAGGGAGATCAGTGCATCTTGTGGCTGCATTAGCTTTGTAATGAACGACTAAAGATCCTTAGAGGGTAACGTTGTTCGTCAAGGTGTTGTCTCCTATCCTACAGATATTGGAGAAAAAGTAAGAGGGCCTTGTACATGTAAGCACTACATTATCACATTACTGATTTTGGCAAACACACATTGCTCGAATGTAAGACAGGGTAGCTATCATATGGCATTGTGAGGAAAACGAATGATACATTCAGAGTATATGTATAGGTTCTGGTTAGAGCAGAGTCAGATAGACCATAACATTAAGATCCATACTTTGTTATAGGATTCTTGGTGTTTTGCCATGGGTCACCACCCAAAGACAGATTTTAAGGAAAGCAATGCAACCTCGCATCTCCAGTGACTTGGTATAGGAGAGCTTGATTTGTGGAGAGTTAAAGCTTGGATGTAAACAAAGTGATTATAATACATTGTGTCTTAGGCAGACCTTTATTATTAATTTTCACCTGGCCATTAAAAACTGAGCCGTACTAATTATTCTGTTTGGTTAATGAGCTATGGTATTTCAAGGCTTTCAGAATTAAGTAGGGTACACATTACCGTACAATATAAGCATCCTAACTAAATCGATATGATTTATGACGAATTCATTTGTAAACGGTGCACACGCGCATAACCGCGGTTGCCAGTATGTGGTATACAAGAATCGGCATTTCAAGTTTAAACAAAAACCCCAAAAAAATCTCTTAAAAAAAAGTCAGCAAGATTTTTTTTTCATTTTTTCCCTTGAAATTGTTTTTAGCTGGGGAATGAGTATTCGTGATTCCATTTTAATCAAGGTTAGTTTATAATGTAAGCTGGTTTAAAATACCTGGGCTGCTTCAAATGCCAGCAGTCAGACAAAAACAAGTAGATTGAAGGTTGAGTGGATTTATTCCCGTTAGTATTAAGTGAGCGTCAGGTAACCCACCTGTCCCCGAAACTCACGAAGCTCGTAAGTCTTAACTAAGGTTTTTAAACATCATAATTGTGGATCCTATATTGTACCACAATGGTTTCATACGCTGTACTATAATTAAATTTTGGTAGAAATAAATCTTTCCCGTCTTAGTTTTTTCAGGAGATGAATTATTCTTCAAGTTCTGAGTTTGAAAACGACATTGGAAGAATGTGTGATGGCTAATTATCTTCTACCCATCCCCCTTCCTCATGTCAGCATCATTTTTTGTCATCACATCATAGCCAGACTCTCAAACTCCGATGACAATGTAATCATTGGCCAACATATGTTCGACTTGAGTAATCTGTTTTAACACAAATTAGATAAAAGAATTTTTGCTCATAAAACAATGAAGTGATTGGTATAATAACCGCGTTGGTAAAATTTTTAGCACAACTGGATTACAGATGATGGAGACCCAATGTTTTATAAAACAACAATGTTGATATCATCATTTGGCCAATCCACTTCCTTCACTTCCATCATTGTCTATTCTCTTAATGATGACATTATACTTGAATGTCCCAAACCTTTACAGCGTGTTCTTCAACGAGCTATCAATCAATGCCTGCTCGTAGAAAATTTGTTTAATTTTGAGAAAAACAAGGAACGGTTATTGATGGCCATAGAAGTCTTGAAAACAGTAGCAGTCCAATGCCCAGTCGAAGCAATTCGTTTTACTTCTCCTGGGTAATTAATCAACGATAGCCTGGTTGTGCATTTTTGATCGATATCATGTACTAATTTCCGGGCCTACTGGAAAGTGCAGCCTTGGTTTTTCTCTTTTGGTAGCATAACGGGTTTATTAATCATCGCAGATATTAAGATCTACAGCCCTGACCTGGGGTGAGGTTGCTTGCAAAGCGGTGTAATGAAGGATCCTGTTTACCTTCCCACATTCCACCACTAATTTGAAATGTACTCGTGTGGCGCCATCTAGTGCCGAAGTATTGTTTACTGGGCATTGAACAGCTAGCGCCATCCATCGGCGAAGATGGAGCTGTTTTTAATGCTCGCTTTTGAGCTGCCTCCGCAACTGAAGCGCCATTTATATTCAATGTTTCAAAACTCCTAAAGAGCCTTCTTGCTGCAGGAAACCCGCCAAATTTGATTGCAAATGCTGATATTAGTTTATTTGGTATTGTATTGAAATTACAGTGCGGATATTTCTCAAGTAACAACGATAGTAATTGAAAAGTTCTTACTTTTCAGATATTATCAAATTTAAGTTCAAACATTTTATTGCGTCGGAAAATGACACTCGTATTTCCTGCGGAGTTTTAATAAGGAATAATTGATATTCAGTCTTTTAAGCTACTTGAACTGAAGTATGTGTAATTGATGCTTCTTGACCTATTTTACGCACCTTGGGTATACTTGATTTCAGAAGCTGAATAGGGGTTATTTGATTCAAGGTATCTGCAACCAAGCAAATTAAAGTCGCTGCAAATTTACTATCATGTAAATATAGTTACAAAGGGTGTTCCCAAAGTCAAACACACTTTCAATGGACCTTAACTGAGATGAGCACGTAACCTTGATTTGTGGGGCGAATAATCTGTATCTAGTTTTAGCAAAACCCAAAGGTCTGTTCTGTGTTTTGAAAAATGTCACCATCGATGTTGATTCGTATTCAGCCTAAATAATGCAAGATCTGCAAACAGTATCTTCATCTGTTAAACTGCAGTCTTGTGGATCTTCCATTATGGGATGTAATTAATATTATGGCATACTGTGAAGATTTTCAGCTACAATTTGTAGTTCCAGCGAATTTTTAGTAAAAGCACCCCCAGTCCCTCTGTTGCCTGTTGCGTTTCCTAGAGGTCGCCACTGTTTCATTTTGCCACTCAGCCCCATTTGTTCATTCAGGTCATTCACATAATCGTCCTTTCAAAATGTTTCATTTCCGTACAGAAACAAGTTGTTAGCTGGCATCTATCTACCTGTCCAGACTGCTAGGCTAGTTTCCAGTGTGCATAAACCCGATGGGCCTAGGGGTAAAGTGGCAGAATTGTGATTAAAACCCCTCCGTGCACATCTGGGGATGCACCCTCATCGCCTTACGATACAATCCAACATACATGTATTTGCGAGCATGGCCAAGCTCGACTCGGTTGAAAGGATCTAGTTTTTTTCCCCGTTTTGTAAAAATTTACATCAATATTTGAAGTGTGTCAAATCGTGGGGAAAGTGGAAGTAGGCACGTTTTTTGGTGCTGGCACTTAAAACGTTTTGTAAAAATGTCTGCGCTCATTGCTGTTTTCATAATTAAACTTCAATGGTTCACAACATTTGAATCTATTGTTATTGTGTACTAAAAAGATTTTATCAAAAGTTTTCATGACACTGTTCACTTTTTTCTCCTCCTGAAAATTTGATTTTCTGGCACTTTATACATAATGGTTTGGTACCCTTCATTTGTATTTTCCAAATTGAGAACGTCTCCTCTTCCAAGCAATTTTTGCAAACAGTGCACGGTTGTGAAAATGTATGCAATTTTTTCATTCGTGTCGACCCTGCTACTTGTAAATATGGTAATGCTGCTTTGTCAAGAGTTGGATGTGCTCAAAAGGGAAATTTAGTCAGGCTTGACTGGCTGCTTTTCTTGTTTTCTAGCTGCCATTCAGAATTAATTATATGTAAGTTTTAGTCTCCATAATCGAGGATCAGTCTTAATTTTCGTATATATTAGCTAGAATTTTCATGAAATAACGATTATGACAACGTAAAATCTCATTATGAAAATGTAATGGTAGGAAACTTTCAAGTTACATGTATGTGCTAAAAATGTAATTGCATACCAAGACAACAACAGTATTGTCATTTGGTAAATGTGCTGATTAGTCGCTCTGCTGTCTGCAAATAAACTTTCACAGCAATAAAATGCAATACATGTACTTTACTGTTTGCATTGATGATCAGTTGTTTCAGACTAATAAGAATTGCTCTTGATTATGTATGCAAAGAGAGCAAATGCTTTTACCCTTCCTACAGACTTGAGATTTCAGGTGGGTTTTTATCCGAAATAAATGAATTGAGACTGACATTTTGACACCAGGATGGCCGGATTGCCCTGAAAATTAGCCGGTTTTTGTTTGAGCATCGAAATTTAAAATGCAAAGAAAGTAGAACGAGAATGAATTATGAATGTCTCCAAGTCTTGGATTAATACTGCAAGCGCACCTGGGTCTGAAAAACATGAACATTTGGGTGGAAGACAAAACGCTATTCAAGGCCTTTATATTAATTAGTTTATTTGGTATTATATTTAAATTACAGTGCTGGTATTTCTCAAGGAACAACGATAGGAATTGGCAAGTTCTTACTTTTCGGAAATTATCAAATTTCAATTCAAGCATTTTATTGCTTCAGAAAATATGACACTCGTATTTCCTGCAGAGTTTTAATAAGGATGTTATGTACATGTATAAGCAGACTATTTTACGTACCTTGGGGGTATACTTGATTTCAGAAGCTGAATAGAGGTTGCTTGATTCAAGGTACCTGAAACCAAGCAAATTAAAGTCGCTGCAAATTTACTATCATGTAAATGTAGTTACAGAGAGGCTTAACTGAGATGCATCATGAGCAAGTAACTTCCTGTTTCCTTGATTTCTGGTAGTAGCTCATAATTTGTGGGGCTAATAATTTTGTATTTGAGAGGTGTTTAATTCAGCCTAAATAATACAAGCTCTGCAAACAATATCTTCACCTGTTAAACTCCAGTCTTGTGGATCCGGTTTATAGAATCGAAGATATAAAATATCCTGTATCGTTATACATTGTAGCTAAATTTTTCCAGTCTACATATTCGAGCATATCTCTAACCGAAGACTTCAGACGTTCTTAAGTGACAGGCTTCTTCATCTCTCTTCAGAGAACTTAAAGAAGATATCCTTGATTTGTCTTATAAACTAGTCTTCGGTCTAATTTTCACCAAAAAATTGCATTGACCCGTAGTGCTCCCCTGCGGCGCAACCTCGTCTAAAATACAGTATCGCTGAAGTTGGTGCTTTGCCGGATTGAGGACGAGGATTGTTGAAATTGAGGTGCAAAAATGAAATAAAAACTGGATTTTTAATTTCGACGGCAATCCCATTCCGCTTTGAAACGTCTTTAACCTAGTTTCAGACAACGGTTTCAATCTAGGGATTTATAGCTTAAGTCGTATTAGCGCGAAAGTGAGTGAGAATGCATGCATGAACGCACTAGTCCTTGTGACGTCATGGAAAAGTGTTGTTTAATTGTAACAAATTGTAAGCGATTTCACCTTTAAATGTCAGCGTTTCTAACCATATCAGTTTTTAAACAAATTTCTTTGTAACTTTAGCAATTTTTTAAAGTTTTTAAAATGAAGGTAAGGTGTTATGACCACCCTGTGTGATTTCCACATTTCACCAAAAGACTATGTATTCGATATCATAATCATGTATCCTATACATGTAATGTTCATTATGCTCGAGGCAGAACCACGGCGGGAAAATTTGATGAAAGTGTGGGTTAGTTGAAATTCAGAAAAGTTATCAAACATGAATTAACACGATTCTGTTTCACGCAATTGGCACAATGTTAAATGGTAACACTGTGACTATTTAAATTTTCACCCATAACAACACATTTTCGTAACGGTCAATCTTGCTACATGTATGTGAGTCTGCATTTTGAGCCTCGTTCCGCCAATTTTCGCACGTTGGGAAAAGATAATTACACGTAAAAAGCTGCTTAGCCTGGCTGTTTTTGCGTTGTCTTATAGGCAGTAAGGCGAAAATTGCTGCTGGCTTTCCAATTCTTCTGCAGTCACAAAGCCTTTGGAATTCCAGGAGGATAAAAAAGCGAAAAGCTGAATGGAATTAAAGGGGTAAAGAAAGGCTGGCAAAAAGAGCAGGGCTAAGCCGCAAATGGCAAGCATTGTTGTTGCGTTGGTTCAGGTGAGGTTAGTCGAACAAAAATATCCCAAACTTTTATTGAAATGGACGAATGCGCGTGTCCTTAGTTGCCTTCATTTCGGGTAGACAATCGTTTATGAACAATCAATGAGGGGCGGTGCGTGCCTGCACCCTGGTCAGCTTTTTGTGTCCTTTTCGATGCCCCACTTTCTCTGCATATCATCGCAATCGCCATTTGCCCTCTGCAACATTCTTGGGAAAAAAGGCGGGGGACGTGTGGGGTTTTAAATTGAGAAATTGACGCGTGTGGACACGAAACAGGGCATCGGGAGCTATCTAATGCCCTCGTTGTCCACTTCCCGCGTCTGGTCAGTCCATTGAGCGGAAGTGGCCAGCCACCGCAAATGTCCGTTGTCTTGAGAAGCTCCGAGTTCACTTCGTTGCAGTTCTCGTCAGTTCGGAAAGTTGTGGTTTCGTGATACGTGTACAGGTAGTGTACTGTATACTTGGCCATGATGTAATAACTACATGTCTAGCTGGGTGTTGTTACCTTGATTAACACGTTTACTGTACTACAGATTCGATAATTAGACCTAGCTCCGTTGGACTTTTCCTAACAGTTCGTAGGCTCGCAGTGATTGCCTAGCGTAGGGGGAAGCTAAATTAAGAAATTGACATTTTCTTGTTAGTTTACGATAGTTTTACATGTAAAAAGATAATAACATACAAATAATCAAGCGCAAACCACAAATAATAAATCACAATAACTAAAAAGCGAAGCAATAACAAAAAATAAGCATAATTAGGATGATATGGACATGCTGGGTTGAGACACATATTTTATTCACTTTTGGAGCAGGGTCGAATCTGTGGTATACATGTATATCCTACTTTTTCATAAAGTATTGGTTGAAATCCGTCGTTGGTACTCCATCCATTGGTACTCCAGCATTTCTGAATACTTCACCTACGGTTACTTTAATTATTCCGTTATTGAAAGTTATTGTAAAAAAACCTGTTTTCATATTTCTTAACATTTCGTTAGAAGGATCCAAATATGATCGCAGCATTGGTGGTAGTTTTTCAAAATATTAATGTTGATGACAATTATTCAAGGAAACAGTCTGAAAATCTAGTTATTACATCCATTAGTTTTCTAAAAATGACGCCTTCGGTTACTCAAGGGATTCTACATACCAGGCATAATGTGATCATTACTAGATATTATATTGCACCAAGGTTTGCCCAGGGCCATCTCTTGATTTTCTTTGCAATACGAGGTTTGTCATACCTCTTTCGTTATCATCAGGTGTTCTCGAAGAATTAGTGGTCTCACAGTCCACATCATGGCCCATCAAACTTGACCCTATCATGATGGCGTGGTTCTAATCTGGGCCTGTGTGCTACAGGTGGTGAAATGTGTGAAATATGCGGCGTGGGCGCTGAAAGGATTAGTTCCAAGGTCTTCCTTGTGGAGCTTCAGCAACAAAAGCCAATTTGAATCTTATTTTTCGGCCCAGATTTTTGCTGTTTCACCCACCCATTATCTTTTTAACTCTTTTTCTGGCAGTTTATAATCTTTCACCTGTGTTGTCAGAATGCTGGGCGAGTGGCACATTCATTTTCGCCGCCCGTGATCCGGCCTCCATTAATTACAGTTGACTGCAAGCAAATGGCCATCTGTTTTGGTAATTTTGGTGGTTCCTTTATAAAATGGCCACGTTTTATGGACACCCGGCGGCCATTTTTTTTCTCAAAACAATTCTGGATGCAGGTTATTACCTCACCCTGCGTACTTCGATCATGAATACGATAGCCTGTTAGTCTTCTGTACACAAACGTTGCAATTAGGCCACCATTTGTGTCAAGGTCATTGGCGACCAACGCTGGACGCTGGAGCAGGTGGATTGTCATTGATCACTCATTTCCTGACTGGAAATATTGCCGAAGACAGTACACAGACGACTTGTACGTGTATTATCGATTCAATTTCGTATCCATATTTGGCCCCAGTGACCAGGGACATTGTATCAAAACCTGTTGTATCTAATCAGGATTATAAATGTTAATTGCTTATGCAGAAAACTGATTTGCATAGGCGTTGTCGCCCACATCTATATTACCCAGTATAACATTCATGTTACTTGACAGTCAATTTTTTAGCTGCAAATTCTGATTAGATAAAGACTGGTTCAGGTGCAGCAGCATTGATAAGACTAAACCCAGCGGAAGTCTTCCATACGTCAAATCGGACTGACAAATTCATTGTAAATTTATGTTCGCTCGCTTTGCAGATTTACTTTATAGCCTTATTTAAGGAATTCAGCAAGAACAAAGTGTCTGTTTTGCACAATTAAAAGAACATGAACAATGAAATGAAACATGGCATTTTGGGTGATGACCATTAAGATACATGTACATGTCAGGGGAGTGATCATTTCGAGGCTCCAATGATATCATGTCATCGTTGATCAAAATAGATTTCGTACTACTTGCAAAAAGGGGATCAAAAATGATGAATTTGAGCTCATAAGAATGACAATGAAGCGACTGATCTAAAAATAACACAACATAGGCGAAATGTTTTGCGAAACTCGTTGAAAAATGATGTATTTCGTTTTAAAAGATTCGTTCCCAAAGACTATCTCCCCCCCAAGTTTCGTCACCATTTGCAAGCTGATACCTTAACATGATGTCATATTTGAACATCCTCATGTTCCTCAATGTCAAACATTAGAAAATGTCAATATACAAATAATCAAAATAATCAAATTTGGTATTAATACTTTATGAAAACATAAATTTTGACAATTTCAGAAATTTAGGGCGAATATACTACAAATCAATGTCGAACTGGTGTGTATATCTTGCATTCGGGTTTGTGCAGTTCAGAAAGCAAAATGATGGCCACCCGAACGCCCAGAAGCAGGTCGTTCTGTTTCACAAAAGGGAGAGGCGACAAACCTGTGAGTTCTCTTGAAACACTCGAAATGCTTTGAATGATTTTTTTCTTGACACTGGTGCACTCCGATGGCCATTCTGGAACAGCTGTCTACCCTTCTTGACGCTCCAGAGCGTTCGGTGAATGCTTGCAAGACGAGGCTGGGATTTTCGACTGCAAGCCCTTTGAGCTGTGGTCACGGTGTCATGGAGGAGAAAATGGACCAGGACATTGGGTGGGAAAGACAAATGGAAAAAAAAATGGACGCCTCGGTTGCACTGACTGAAGAGAGGGTTCGACGGAATGATAACACCGACATCCCATCACCTCTGCATTGTTCTATTGTATGCACTTCCCTTTAATGAAGATAATGAGAGGATATTACCTGCAACCGCTACCACAGCAATTGACTTTGAGACAGTGCACTGCATACCTAGATAACGTGAGGGGCGATCATGTGACGTCATGAACTTTCACTCATTAGGGGACACTTCCTGCCTTCATTCGTGATAACAAATTCAGCACAACGCAGAAAGAGATGGATGCTCTGTTGGATGCAGGTGTGAATCCTCTCGCAAAGGAATTTGCAGGATGATCATTGGGTCCTTACATCATAACAAAAATTAATTTTAAAAAACTGTCAAGAGTTACAATGAAAAACTTTTGAAAGATAGAAAAGTTGCTAAAGTTATCATTTGGCTTTCAACCTATGGTGGTTTTCTCAAGGGAGGATTAATCGCTATTGATTTCAGCGTTTGCTTGAAATTGCGCTTAACACTGCACCAAAAAATGCATGTACATTTCAACTGAATGAAATAAAAGGCTGCGAATAGCCGAATATGCATACTTTAGTGCATACTTCAGACTCCATTGTATGAACTTTATATTGAATAATGTAGCCAGAAACAAGTCACATGTACAGTGCATTTACTTTTACAAGCTTTGGGTTAATTCAGTCGTAAATAATTCCTTTTTAAAAGTCTTCATAAAACTACCTATATTCTTTATTTGCAGAACTATGACGATTCTCCATATAATGTATTTTCAATTTACTCTCTCAGTACCACTCTCTGTTATCAGGTTCTGCTACGCTTCCTTTAATCGACTTTATAATACCCTCTGAATTAAATTATTAAGGAGACGTTGTAGTAATTAATAAAATAATTGATGTGATAAAAAATGAATACATTTCATCATATTATTATTGCAAATGATAAAAATAATATAGCAGGTAAGCTCATAAATTAATAAATACAAAGAGCCCGCAAAATTAAGTGCACGAGATTTGGTAACCGTCATTACCAGCACTACTGAGTTCTTTTTATCTTGATAATTCATAATGGCAAAGACTTTAAAAATGTGTGGTTTCATTAACGACTTGTCAAAATGAATCTTTGCAGTAGTTACGTACTATAATTACTCAGTATCTGTTTAGATTAAAACAACTAATGAGATAATAATTGTAGATTCCCCTTTAATCCATTTACGAGCTGGAATCAAAACTGAATAGCTTCTGCGCTTAAAAATTCAATCAAAAAACTAAACAGGATGTGTTTGGCTATTTGGGATCTTCAATTCTCAATAATTACCAGTTGATGTAAAAAAACAATTTGAAAAACAGATTGGAATCATAACTATCATGACGTTTTTCTGTCATTTCAAAACCATTGTGACCTTAATGTAACACACAATCCAAAATAATTAATACTAAAGAATGTTCTACCATGTATACTAACTTTGATATGACCATGTGTATATACATTGAACAGTTGCCTTTGTTGGTATTTCGAGCATGGAGTGGTTTTCTGCATGTGTTTGCAAGCGTATAACTATGAAGTGAGATTTTTGATGCTTATTGGACTGGGACAAACGCTTTTTTATCAAAAATAGAGAAAACGTGAATTGGTTTTTGTGTGCCAGGGAATCCCTAGGTTGACTGACTACCTTGACTAAGTGCTGTAGTGTAGTCAGCGCTACCTCAACAGGTACAAAAAGATACAAGCTTAGCTGAAACTGACACAATCTCGACTCGGATTTGAAGCAAAAAAACCTTCAGAAATACAGGACGCTGTTTGTCATGAAATTATTTTTATAAAACAAACCGGAAAAGAAAACGTCCTGACTTTTCAGTTGCATTCGGAGTGGCCATTTTGAATTGGGATGACGTTGACTTCCTCGAAGTGATTTTCCCTAGTCGATGGTGGTGGTGCAAATCTCAGGAAAACTACAGATAAAACGACTAAATACAATGGAAACTTCCAATTTTGGTTGTCCAATCGATTGTCCAGACGAGCCTGAAAAGTAGTTTGCACCTATCTGTCTACAGCATACTCTTTATGTATGGTTTTAGAACACCCCTTTACTGACGACTGAGCTTTTAGTGGTTTGAAACAATTTTCAACTGGTTTTCCATCAACCATGAAATTAGCGCCAATTTTTCCGTCATCGAAGCTTCCTACCTCATCTAATAAGCCAACAGTTCGTGTACGCCGGTGACACAAGGAAGAAATTAGTGGATATTAAAAGAAAATTTGCCCAAAGTGACCACCTTCTTGTGTAATTAATTGGGGAAACGTCTGGCCATGGGATAAAATATACGGTTTTTGCAGTTGGGCAGTATTGCAGTTTGGAGATTGGCAATTGGAAAATTAGCCATGAGGAAGTCGATTCCTGAGGCTCCCTGGCAGAACTTCCGTTATAATTAGGGGTTACCTGGCCACACAGTTTGTTTTTGCTCCAAAATGAGGAGTTGATGAAGTATTTGCTCATGAAGGGTGAGTGTACTTCTGAGGGGTCGCGTCAGAACATGTACCTGCCATACATATCGAATGTTTGGGAGGTATAGCCATAAACACAACTATCAAGGTTTACATGCTTAAATAAAGCTGCCTTACACAGTCGCTTACATATGGATTGACATGGTTTGCCATAGTCTGAGCCCAGTTTCATAAAAAACTACAAGTATGTGAAGAGGTTAGGGATTAATCTGAGGAATAGTCAAAACGGATTCTTAAAAATTTTACTAAGGAAGCAACGCTCTTCATCGTGTAATTCAGGAACGCTCACTAACACCGATACAAATAAAAAATCTTAGTTAAATTTTCTGGTTATAGGAGTTTCTCCCATGCAGTCAGTAGTGTTGTCTAGACTCGCAATTCTCGTAAATAACGTCTAACCTTCGAGTCCCATACTTTATTGCATGTAGAAATTATAACTTAGGTGTTTACAAACACTTTGTCCTTCTACTAATCCCCAATTAAATTGCATTTTCGAGAGTAACGTTAGATGCAGGCTTGTGGTTTTCAAAATAATAATAGGTGAGATGACTTCATGGATTGCGCAATTGCACTTACAGCATTGCACCCATACCCGAGACTTAATGGAGAGATGATGTCATGACGTTTTCGGATGATTATCACAAAATGGGTAATTCAGCCTTGGATTGCACCAACCGCGATGTTGGCCTATAAATGAGCTTTGTTATAATTTACAGTTTACACGGTGTTGTTTTTACTGCTTTGCCTTGGTGTGATGCTGCCATAATTTAAAATTTTTTGGCTAATAATAGTCTAATCGTGTACGTGCTGGTGATTTTAATTATTCTCTTAAAGCCGTGGCACATGAAATTACTGCATGGGTGTCTGCGAACAGTTCACGCAAACTGAAGCCCAATTTGGAAATTCTACTGATACTTGTTGCTACTTTGGCGTAGGTTTGAGTTTATTTCAATTAGGCCGTGAAATTGCGCTTATAAATTTGCAGAGGCAATATTGTGGTCAATCATGATATTCTTGTGAATTCTTTATGGCAACACGGGGGAGCAAAACCTGCATTTTAAGTAACCTCAAATTTGTTAATTTATCTAGATAATACAAATGGCTTCATGAATAACTGAAATGCGGTACTGTTTCTATACATTAAAAGTTTGAAAAATTTCCAATATATCTTTTGCTGGCCTCCTCCACTTTCAAGTAACGGGATTTAGCAAACTCTGATATCGACCACATGCCCCCCAAGATCCGTGTTGCTTTTTATAAAGCAATGGATTCTGGGTGGGTTTTAAACATACCAGCACTTACTAAAAGCTAACTCCCTTTTCGTTAGGCAAATTTAAACAGGATTTTATGCAACTGACCATGATTGACTTCTCACATTGTCATTACTATTAATTTTAAATTGCCAGGAAAGTAAAAGCCATTGTGTTTATGACCTATAATTCATATTGGCTTCATGAAAAAGATATTATTAGGCTGGCAATTCCATAAAATATTTCTGACCTTTCTGCTAACCAAAGCGCATCGAACACGCGATAAGTAATAATCGTAAATTTAATTTCATGGGGCTAACGTCATGCTATGAAATCATTGTTTCGGTAATGTGTTTAGTTGTTCATGACATATTTTCGATTAGTACCCTGATTCAAAAATTTTCGAGTCAGTCTTAATAATATTGCTTATTTTAGTTATCAGCTACCTCTATAGACTAGAAAACACAGTGATGTTATTTTGTGTAATGCTGCATATGCATGTAGTAATTTTCGTTATTGACCGTTAAGATGAAGTTGTCTTCTGGAAGTACCAAAATTGTATTTTACATACAATGTATATGCCATTACAAAATAGCACCAAAGTACATGTATATTGTTACAAATGTATGTTTATTCATATGCTGTGGAACTTTTGAAATTGTTTGTAGTTAACCTAGGTACAAGCCTGGAAATGTCTTGGAAATGGATTCGAAGGCTTTGTCAGCCACCCTGTGTACAATTTACATGTACTTTACATGTACTACATGTGCAGTTGTTTCAGACGACTTAGTATAGGCGCAAGGAACGTTCCAGAAGGATGTCTTGATAATAAACCCGTTAACACGCGATTAATCAACGTTTAAAGAGTACCACGCCTGTGTAATTAATTTCGAATTTTAAATACCTCGATTTGAATTGGAATGAGGAAATTATAATAATAGCTTAATACATAGGGAGATGAGGCGGGCCAAAGACCCATAAAACGAAACGTCAGGGTTTGTGACGCTGATTTTGACGCCATTTTTTATTGGAGTGTTTCTCCTTTGTTTCTTCGTTCTAATTAAAAACAAAAGAGGTTAATCGATTCATAAAGCGCTCGTAGGCATCCGGCATCATATCTGAGGTCATGATGCCACGTTCCTAAGACCCGAAATCGAAGAGGGTTTTATCACTGCTTTTTGGTGCAATTCATGTTCAACTGGCTGCGGTAATGACACCAGAAGCGTTTAATGGGCTTCGCTTTAAGCGGATTTTAGGCCAGGGTGAACCGTTTAACGCCTTGAAACTGGAATGCTTGGCCCACTGGTTAGCTCCTCGTACCCCTACACCTAAAAATGTTCAGAAATAGCAATTACAACCTCATTAATTAGGTCGACAAAAAGCTGGTTCTTGCACTATCGGCTTTCCAGAATCTGGTATCATGTGGTGATGCAGTGTAGATGGATAGCTTGCACATAATAGGTTATCTGAATTGGGTAGTTTTGTTTTATGAGATCCGTCAAGATGTACCGCATGATATCTACAAAGCGATGAAAACACTCGCAGAATATAACAAACGGAAACTTTACAACATTTCTCCCCTAATATTTGTTTCTGGAGCAGCAAGGAATTGTTGGATTGCAGCACTGCAGTCCAACCGTTATAAAACCGTTGTGCATCAGGTTTTAGATTATTCGCAAACATAAAAAACAAAAAGTCAGGTGTTCTTCTCATGCTACGCATATTTAAGATGATGAAATGCCCCATGTATTTGTATCGACTTTTACTTTGTTTGTTTCAGGCGCATTGAATACAACACCCCCATACAGCTTCTCAAAACAAATCTACTTTGCTCAAGTAAAAATAGGTATATAAAACAGGTTTTCATCGATAACTTACTTAGACGAAGGTTTACTAAATGACTGCACTGGCTGGGCGTATTTCGCAGAATTTTTTTTTTGAACTTGACATAACCATGTTTTTTCTGTTGAAATTACTGTCCGAAGAGGTCAAGTTAGATGCCAGGGCGACATTTGAGTCGCCCGTTTTGTTGCTATGATTGTGAATTATTCTCGAGAATATACTTAGGTTAACCTGCGTCTCAAAAACAATGGAAATACCTAACTTCTGAAGCGTGTTTCTTAAGAAACTACATTGTTTGTTTTTAGTTCGTGCATAAATTGTCCGGCAAAAAGTTTGCGAAAAAAATTCTGAAGGATTCCCCAAACGCCAATAGCTAGTGAGGAGTTTAGCGACCTGCGTTTCGGGAATTGGGTTAGGTTTAAAAAAACGTCCCAGCTACCGCTTCCTAATTTATGGCCGCGTAAATAAACGTCCGCCATCTATAAATTTCTAATAAAAAGAACGACGAATAAAGTTCAAGCGAATTATAGACGCGTTTCTCCTCAACCAGGGTAAATACCTTTCGAGGGGAAAGGGGTTCACCGAGGCCACTTGAAAACGGTTTCAAAATGATTTCCTGATTTTAAATTGCATAAGGTGGTTTCATTTTTGAAGGAACTAACCTGAGGTTAAGCCTGGAATAAGCATTTGCAGTGAGATTGTTTGTTGACATCACAAGATTACAATAAAAAGAGCAAATTTTGGGGGGAAAAAAACTTCTAAATTTTCTTTTTCTGGTTCACAGGTAGTGCCAACAGGTGACGTTGACATTACCTGTCGATAATGTTCCCATACAAGCTGTGTTTTTTCACACTTATTGATGCTAGCAGGGCGCTATGCTATAGCAATATGAATCATCTTACCGACTTGACCTGTAGGTCATTCTTCGGCATCGGTGTCATGTATTAGTGGGACATTGTCTGTATGTTACCCTTTGGCATATTTAACACTTGCCAAGTTGCTACTCTAAATGCTAAATTTACATAACGCCGACTGCTTAACATATCACCCTTTTGACTGCGACTTGTAAGAAGACAGTGTCGACTTGTAGGTCAACTTATCATTTTTCATTTGATGTAAGAATCTGTATGGAAGTCTTAAAGTGAACCGAGTTGGTGCAACACTAACATTATTAATCACTGATTAAAAACTGTTTGATGGACGATTTTCATGCATGTAATGTGTGATACAATTGGCTTTCGATGACTGCTTCGTTTTTGTAGAATACAGCACTTTTATTTTAACATAAAATATGGTTTTACAAGGAAAACAGTGGGCAAAAGTTCACCGTATATCACAATGCGAAAACGCAATTTCATTTAACTGGCAAGCGTGTTTTCGGCCATGTTTTTACATTCATTTGTTACTGGTGATAATATACACAGGTTTTAAATTAGCCAATTAAAAAAACAGAAATTGGGTATGCAGAATTAAATTGTAACAGCACTTAACAAGCGCTAACTACAGTACAATAAGAAAGCTTTAAATTAATTATTCTATAGGTTTCAAATTTCTTTATCTTAATTTACACAAGGAAGCATGCTAAAGACCTCAATATAGGCCTAATTTAGCGTGCTCGTACCAATTTTTAACAATTGCAGTAATTCCAACGAATCTGAGAATTGGCACAACCACGCCGACGTCACATCCTGCGAATATTTTTAACGTTCGCAGTCCCCCATTTCACAACAATAATTTATCTTGACTATGTACATAAAAGGCAGTTATTTGGAATCACTTGGTGGCCATTTTTGCTCACTTGGATCCCGTGATAAGATCCAATTATCCAAAAATTAGATCAAAAATTCAGTTAAAAAATAATATAAATGTTAAAAGCAAACATATAAATTTGGAATATCAATTTCATGGAAGTACATATTTGGGCTTGTCATTCCATAAGAGATAGTTTGGACAGGAGTTGGACAATATAGTTGCTAACTATATTTCTTTTGTCCATGCAGTTAACTTCTTCACAACTTTGCAAACACCTGTAAGTTACATGTATCACGGGGTAAAATAAAATTGGAAAAGCAAAATGGGACGCAGATAACGTATATTGATTATGCCAGGAATTTCTAATCATGAGTATTTTGTAAGTTCAAGCACCTCAAACACATATGGCCTTCTTGGCTAGGTTATATGCATGGCGGCGTTCACTAATTGGCCAGTGTCCAGCAATTGGGCTGAACATTGAATAACTCCATTGCTACCAATGACCAGTACATGTAATTTGCCGTGTAACGACAGTGAGGAATTTATTGCTATCTGTTTGGTATAGTATAGAACATGTTTCTTCCAATGCACATTTGAAGGGAATAATTAACTGGCTAGGTTTTCAGCTTACCTGACATATCTTTGACAAAATTTTTATTTACAAATTTTTTGAGGTTAAAATGACAAAATTCCTTCTTTCTTGAACAGAGACGTATGTTTTAACAAAATCAATGTTGCCTCAAAATTCATGTACATGAACTAGTACATGTATTAAATGCTTTTGTAAGTAAATCTAACTAGAAAACCAAGATATCTTAATTAACCGATGGGAACAAAAAGTAAATTTGGAATAAAATCTTTGCAGCTTTATGGAAATTGTCAGTATTAGGTAATGGTTTATGAACGTTTTCAACAAATATTTTAATATTGTTAGCACTTATGAAGCATTTGAGGGGCGTATTAAAAGAAACTTTGAACGTTCTCCTGAAAATGTCAGCCCTTTGTTACAAATACGCTTGCATGAATGTTATTGGTTTAATCACGAACCAGAATAACCGATGTATTGTCCCTGTTATCAGCCCATTTGTGGTTTTCGTTTTACTATTTGAACCTATTGTGCGCGTTTTATGAGGCGTGCTGAAATTGGAATTTTTATATAATTTGAGCGAAAAAGAATTCTAAAAGTTTTTTGAGGGGAAAGTGCAACCTTCGTGCAGTAGTTTCTCAAGCGTGATAAGGCAAAGTGTTACCACAAATTGGATAACTTAAAATTGCAAAAGCACTTCTTTTTCTTGGCCAGCTCTACCTTTCATGCAAAAATTCTCTTTTGCTTTTTAGCCATTCTCTAGAACCAGAGTTTTAGTGTAAATTTATACGTGGGGATAGAAACATGCAATACCACGCGATTACAACCAATCGAGCCTTGAGTTGCTTATAAAATACATGTCCTCTCATGCAATGCAACTTCTTTATAGCTATTTTTGAAATCAATATAGGTTTTACCTAATTAAATACGCATCAGGATTAAACAAAACAAATTTATCCCTTGTGAAGTGATTCTTTTAAATGAAAGCTGTTTTTTTGTGCAACATTTCAGCAATAAATTGTTGTCATGCACAGGTGCTTAACAGGCTGGAAATTGTTCAATAAAACGGTCATTGATTCAAGTTTTTCTTTTCCTCTACTCTGTCTAAAATCGACAGTTCGCATGCATGATTCGAGTTTCTCTATTATTTTTTCTTGCCAAGTCCAAGTTCACAGATAATATCTGAAAATGTGTGGGATGATTTTCAAATAATTCTCATGAAGAATAAGTTTGAATTTTTTTATCCAATGATAGCCGATGTGTTCCTGGCCCACGCTAGCCCCAGCATGCTTTTCTCAGCCTTTGGGAACCTATTATTTTGGAAAATTAAAATTATGGGAATGGGAGTAACAGTGGAATGGTAGGGGATGAACCTCGAAGATATAATTTTCTAAAAGTACTGCCCATTGTTGGACCTCGCCAAATTTGCCAATAGATACATATTTCAATTTTCCATAACTCTCACACATTTGCGAATCTCAGCAGACGATTTTTTTTCTCAAATAAATTTTATGGGAATCGTGCGTTTCCTACTTTTCCATTTCGTGCTAGCAGCGAGAGGGGAAATGATGCATCTCGGGTAATTGCATTTGAAAACCGCCCACTTTCGCATAATTCGATGATTTCGAAAGTTGTCCATCCTTTTTAGAAATCAGGTATGGACAACTTTAGAAACTTGGTGCAAGAAGAAAGTTGCCGTCAATGAACTTTGCATACAGTGCACCATGTACCAGAAATCGTATTGCCCTTTTAGTTCCTCGGTGCCAATTTTCTCTATTGTATTTTATTTGGGTATTGAAACTTATTCAATGCATCCTGGTCCCTCCGGCGTGCACTAGATTGATTCTACTGTACGAGGGCGTATTTCGTGTATATGCTCAGCAAGTCCACGTGTAATGCTAATAACACTGATTGTGACATGCCTAATCATGATTGTCTAAGTGTAAAGGCTGAAGATGAATCTACAATGTGTTAGTCTTCATGTGTTTCAAATGTCGTTTTCAGGAAAGGGATTAGTAAATGCAGGGTAGGTGAAAAGTGATAATTTACACAAACCTTAACCTTTACCTTACAACAATTTACATTAACCTTTTCTGTGTTCCTGGCCATTTACAATAGATTGTGATTTTTCACCCACCCTGCACAGTAATGGTTTTCATATTGTAATTTGATTGAGAACTGGTGACGTCGCTTTGCGCGCCATCATATTGCTAGGCGGTGGAAAACCATAGGGTGGCACCTTGGTGCTAACTGGTCCATTTCGAAGTACTTGGCTCCAAAGGCGTCATTGAATCACGTTTCTGTTGGACGGGTCAAAGTTCAGTAATGGTACCCTGCAGCCGCGCTCATCCGGTGCCCATTGGGGCGATAGTCTGGGTCGGAGCCGCTGTAGCGGTAGAAGCGGCTGTCATCTTTGGCGACCTCCACTGGAGGGCGCTTTTGCTGGCCCTTGTCCCATAGGGGGCGCTCGGGGGAGTTCTTGGCATAGGGGAACACCGGTCTGTGCGTGCGGGCGGGGGGTGTGGACGCGTACTCGTATCTGTCACGGTCCCGGGGCTCCCACTGGGGACCGTCCCGTCCGTCGTAGTCCCGTGTCTTGGACGCATAGTGGTGCTGCACCCTGGCGGTCTCGCGGTCCAAGCCGGGGTACCGCTTTTCGTCGGGGATCTCCTGGTAGCGCGGTGGTCCCCCGGTCGAGTGGTGACCGCTGCTGGGCATCGACGACTGACCACTGTCGAGGCGACGCACGCGGGGCAGCGGGGCAACGTAGCCTTCTCGGTACGGGACGCTGACCAGCGGCGGGGGCGGCGACTTGTCGTGGGGGGCCCGCTTGCGCTCCTCCAGCCGGTCGAAGCTGCGGCTGTGGGACAGAGGCGGGGGGGCCTCGTAGTCCTTCTCATCTCTGCTCTTGGAACGGCGCAGCTGCCGCTCCGATGCCGCTACGTAGCGTCTGTCGTCGCGGTGCGGTGTCGCGGCCTGGAAGCGATGGTGATCCCCGTCGTCCATCGTCGCACTTCGCCGCAAAACCTGCGAGCGCTGCCGCTCATCCTCCAGCGTGGCACTCCTGCGCGCCACTGGAATGCGGCGACGTTCTTCCTCTGGCTTCACCGGAAAGCGGCACCGCTCTTCCTCCGACTTCGCCGCAAAGCGGCACCGCTCTTCCTCCGACTTCGCCGCAAAGCGGCACCGCTCTTCCTCCGACTTCGCCGCAAAGCGGCACC